>MU680932.1:0-14928 GCA_026770625.1 Nicotiana glauca | reverse complement strand
ATGTGAGTTCTACGTGTGGATCGGGTGGAACGCCCCCATGGTTATATTGTGAGGATCGGGTGGCACGCTGCCATGGTTATATTGTGAGGATCGGATGGCATGCCGCCATGGTTATGCTGTGTGGATCGGGTTGCATGCTGCAACAGTGTGATGATGAGTGTAGTTTTCTATATGCTAATTTTGTATGTCCTGCTTCCTATTTTCTAAGGAAAGTATGTAGTAGTGCGGGAGTTAGGTAATTCCTTCCAGAGTTTGATTTCCTGTTTGTGTTGTGTTCGGATTGGTGGCCTATTGGCATATTGTGGCGTCATATGAGACTTGTGATCGCATTCGGAGTGGCTTATTGCCGAGCAGTTCGTACTGGGTAAGATAAGATTGTGGGATTTAGGATCAGTGCAATCTGATTATATGAAGTTTATTAAGGAGCGAAGATCATTATTTGGTTTAGAATGTGGTAATGTTTCTTGTCAAAAGTATAGACTCGATGATTGGTTGACTCGGCAGTTGATTATGAATTTCGGCATCTTCTCCATCGTGGCGGTACTGTAACAGTTAGAGTAAGACCTATGTAGGTCATGAGGTGCAATGGGAGCATCGAATTCGTGGAATTTCGATTAATTCACACAGAAATGTTATTGTGGTCCTATGAGTAAAATGATGCAAAGTGTGAATTCAGCAGAGTTATGCAGTCATGTTTGAGTACATCGTATAGTGATTGATACGGTGATCGTATGTTGGAAACAGGCTTGGCATAGAATTCCGGATGTTGGAATTGGGCTCTAAGGCTTATTTGCTTGAATAAAAGGGAATATCTTCAGAATTTATCGAGCCAATGTGCTCAACTAAGTTGTGGTAGCACGGGAAGGTGCATGAGGTGCTAAACAGTGATTTCAGACTACTTTAGTATAGTTCTTAGCACCGGTCGTTTTGAGCCCTAGCGCGTCGTTCAGCAGTCTAAGGCCATGAGCAACTTCATTTAAGGTATTTTGACTTGTTCGCATGGTCAGAATTTAAATTCAGGAAGATCAGAGTTAAATTTAAATGAAAATTCTCATTTAAGAAGCTTAAAGTTGAAAGAATGAACTAGGATTGGATTTTTGAGTTAACGAACTCGGAATCGGGATCTAAAGGTTCCAGCAGGTTCGTATGATGATATCAGACTTGGGCGTATGCTCGGTTCGGGTTTTGGATAACCCCGGGAGCGTTTTAGCGCCTATTGTGGAAGTTAGCATTTTGGAAGAAATTTCTTAAGTTTGGCTCGGAGTGCATTTCAGCATTATTGATGTCCGTTTAGGATTCCGAGATTGTGAATAGCTCCGTATGGTGATTCTGGAGTTGGGAGCGCGATCGGAAGTGAATTCAGAGGTCCATAGGTCCTTTTGGAGCAATTTGGCTAAAGTTAGAATTTGAAGATTTTTGAGAAGTTTGACCGGAGGTTAACTTTTGATATCGGGGTCGGAATCCGATTCGAAAGTTGGAGTAGGTCCGTAATGTCGACTATGATTTGTGTGTAAAATTTGAGGTCAATCGGACGTGATTTGATAGGTTTAAGCATCGAAAGTAGAAATTGGAAAGTTCGAAGTTCATAAAGCTTGAATCGAGGTGTAATTCGTGATTTTAGCGTTAACTGATGGGATTTGAAGCCTCGAGCAAGTCCGTAATGTGTTTTGGGACTGGTTGGTATGATTGGTTGGGGTTACGGGGGCCTCGGGTGAATTCTGGGTAGTTAACGGATCGAAAAGTGGAATTTGGGAAGGCTTGAGATTTGCTGCTTCTGTCATAACTGCATCTGCAGTTCTTGGACCGCAGAAGCGGGACCGCAGATGCGGTCAAACGCTCGCAGAAGCGGAAGGGGGACAGGTCCAAGGAAATCGCAGAGGCGGCCCTGGGACCGCAGAAGCGGTTCCGCTTAAGCGGCCCCCAGACCGCAGAAGCGGTCAGCTTCCTTTTGCCCAAAGCCGCAGAAGAGGCGAAAAGTCGTAGAAGCGACATCCGCAGAAGCAGAAGCAGCTGGGGCAGTGATATGTTTTAAGTTCGGGGTTGAGTTCATTTCAACCCCATTTTTCTTTCATTAGAGTCGATGAGGAGCAGCTTGGAGGTGTTATTTTCGTCACTTGTCATGACGTAAGTAATTTATGCTAGCTTTGAGTTAAATACAAGGTTTATACATGGATTTAGGCAAGGAAATTATAGAAATTTGGGGTTTTGGTGGAAAACCTATGTATTTACATTTCTTCGAATTTGACCACGATTTTGAGTATGGAGTTAAGAGAATATTATATATTCGAGTTCCTAAGGTTATGAGTAAACTTTATCCTCGAAAAGTTTTGGATTCCGGGCACGTGGGCCCGAGGGCGTTTTGGTCAACTTTCCAATCAGGGTTAGAAATTGCTATAAATTAGTTGTAATGAATATTTGAGCATATATTAATGGATTTGCGTAACCATTGGCTAGTCTTGGAGCATAGTGCATCAATTGGAGTCCTCGAAAGATTGTAGAATGCCGGTTTTGAGTCTTCGGAGCGAGGTGAGTCTCCTTTCTAATCTTGTGAGGGGGAATTTACCCCATAGGTGAAGTGATTGATTATGTGCTCCTATTTGTTGGGGCTATGTACGCACGAGGTGACGAGAGTCCGTGCGTAGCTACTATTATGCTATTGTTCGGGTAGTTAGGACCCAAAAGCATGTTGTACGTGGATTAATTGTGAACCCATTGGTAGCTTGAATTGCTTAACTCACATCGAATTAGTAAGTAAATTTCTAAAAGGATTAAACTTTATTTCTTAAATTGTTAAAGGAGAATTGGTTTTATTTGAATGAATATTTCCCGATACGTTCTTATTTGAATAATTGAGCATGGATTCTTATGTGTACCTGCGTCGCATACATGATTCGCGAGCAGGGTATGTATTTATTTATGGAACGGGTCGAACGCCTCGGCAGATTAAATAGATGCATCTATTGTATGGGCCGCTCGACCCTCGGCAGTGCATAATTTATATTTCTGTTGGAGCGGGCCGTCGACCTCGGCATGATTTGCGCATGTTGGTGTTATTGTCTTGAACTTCTTAAAGTTGCTACTGTCTCACCCTGGCTGGAGATTAATTTGTTGATAATAAAGAGGAATTTTGGAAGTTTCCTATGAAAGAATTATATGTTTACTTGTTTTCTCTATTTGGATTGAAAATCATGTTTATAAAATAAATCCACAGTTTAATATATATATTAAGGATAAACAATTATTGGACCATTAGAGAATGTCAAAGTTGGCCATCTCGTCTCTACTCCTTCGGGATTAGGCGGGATACTCATAGAGTACACGTTCATTATGTACTCATACTACACTTCTGTGCATTTTTGTTGCACAGGTATATATACCTCTCGCAGCCTATTGGGCGTAGCAGCACGGACGACTCTGGGACTAGGTGAGCTGCATTGTTCGAGACGACCCGTAGCTAGTGTAGTTCCTTTCAGCATTTTATTATTTATTCCCTGTCCACTGTATTTCGGACAGATGTTGTATTTTACTTTCCTTATCGATAGTTACTCATGTACTTGTGACACCGGGTTTCTGGGATGAATTTCAATAGATTTGTACTAATTGTTATTATTTAAATTTGAATCAAAGTAGTGAACTTTTATTTATGAAAATGGAAGGAAAAACTTTAGATTTTCAAAAATATTAAAAGAGGAATTAATTGATAATCTAGTTGGCTGGCCTGACAGAGGTGTCCGGCGCCACCACGACCCTTAGTGAATTTTGGGTCGTGACACTTGATCTGCTCGGATAGTGAAGATTGGGCGACGACGCATGCAAGAACTCGGATGGGCTCTGAAATATCCAACCTCACAAGTCTGTTAGCTAAGGATTAAATGTACAAAGCTAATGGCCTCTCCTCAGCTGAAATAAATGCCAAACTACCTATACTCTCTACCTATACTCTCTGCCTTTTTGCTCAAGGCATCTGCAACCAAATTCGCCTTTCCCGGAAGATAACGGATGGTGATATCATAATCTTTTAGTAACTCAAGACACATGAGCCGCCTCAAATTGAGGTCCCTTTTTTGGAACAAATATTGCAAGCTGCGATGATCGGTGTAAACCTCATAGGACACCCCATAAAGATAAGGCCTCCAGATCTTAAGAGCATGAACTATCGCGGCCAACTCCAAGTCATGCACGGGGTAATTCTTTTTATGGGGCTTCAACCGACGTGAAACATAATTAATAATGATCATATTTAGCCAACTTAACAGGGAAGAAAGACTATATCACGCAAAAGTCATCTAAGATTTATTGTAACTTCAATGTATGGGTTATGCATTTGCTTTAGTAGCTTAGCTTAGAGCCAGATATATAGTATGTTGACTTGTACTTAAATATAATGCAACAATACTGTGTTCTTCATTATCATAGAAATATGAAATATATATCCTCAAGTACCTAATATAAACTTCATCTTATTTATGTTGGAACTCAAATAGAAAATACGGAAAACAAAAAGAGAGTTCATATTATTAAGTTTAGTTATCATACAAAGAATTTAATTGGATGGTAATATTCAAATACAGCTAAATTTATTCCTAGAAAACAAAATAATTGTCATGAAAATTTAAGGTTAAAATTTAAGAAAATGGTAGCCCAGTGTACTAAGCTCCCGCTATGCTGGAGGTTCGGAGAAGGATCATCAACAAGGGTTTATCGTACGCAACCTTAAGATAGAAAATTTATGCTTATTATTATTATTTTATTATAGACATTCAACTATTTAGATGATGAAAATAATTTTTCTTAGACACTTGGAATTAATAAAAAGAAATGGTAAAAAGCAAAATGTATCCTAATTATATAGATTAATCTTTACCTCCCGATGAAGGTTTGGCACATTCGAATTTAGCTACAATTGAAAGTTTAAGATATTCTATTCCAATGCAAATTCAGTTTTATATTACTTGTTATTATGAACTATTCATATTTTGGAGTTGGAAATAATTTTTTCTAATTAATTAAAAAGAAGAAAGTTTCAAAATGAGTAAAAGTAGTAAATTATTAATTTAGAATCCTAAGTATTAGTTCATTTATATTTCTTAAATATTGGCAATATCTAATTCAATTTTTCTTTTTAACTTTTAAAGTTTCGAAGGATTTTTAACAAAAAAGGTTTACTTTGCTATGGACGGTAACGTTAGTAGTTTTGATTTAGTTAATTTGTTTCTGTCGGTTGAAGTCTAAATGTAAGGAATTTTACATTATTCAAATAAGAAAAAAATATAATAAGTGAAATTTTAATTGATTTCAAAGTCCAAAAAATTAGAAAAATAATTAAATGACTATTTTTTCTAGTGTGAAATCAATTTTTAGATGGTATAAAGGCGAACATTTCGCTAAAGGCGTCCATGTTTTTAATATATTATAAATATAGATAGAAAAATAGATTTGTGATAATGAACGAGTAATGTTAAAAAGATTCTAAGAGCCTTTAATTTTTAATTTTTACTATTAGTTTATAAGATAAAATCTTAATTAATATTAAGGTCCTTTTTAGAACATCATAACTCTAATAAATAACGATTTAGTAAATAAAAATTTATATGATTGAAAAGTTTTATTTGTTAGAAAAATAATTAAATAACTATTTTGTCTAGTGTAAAATTTAATTTAATGAATATAAAGTCGACCAAATACTTTTAATTGGTAAGAACAACTCTTTGACGCTCCTGATTATATGCAATGTTATTATGATTTATTTTTCACAAAATAAAAAAGCGAACAAAATAGAAACATGGAAAGTTAAAGTTGAGTGATTTGACCAAACAAAATTAAGTACTTCTAATAGACTGGAAATTTTGAAACGTTAGTTTACGGCAATTTTTGGCCTCTTCTATTGCCTTTTTCCCTAAATATTTCGAAAAAGTATAGTTATAGTTGTATTATCATTTAAGTGAATTATTTATGTGAGGTTAACTCTTCATTGCTATATAAATTTAGTCTTTTCCGAGTTTAAATAAGAAAATATATAATAAATAAAATTTTAGTTGATGTAAACGTCCTAAATATTAGGAAGATAAGTAAAATGATAATTTTATTCAATATAAAATCTATTTTTAAAGGGTAAAAAAGGCGAACGACATTTCTCTAAGAGCCTTCGTGCTTGTATATATTGATACATATATGAAAGGGAAGTCCAAAGAACATTAAACAAGAAACAACTATATAAAGGCAAGAGGATGATTTTCAGTTTAGCAGATTCTTTTTGATCTTTCATTTCGTTTTCTTTATTTTTTTTCTGTTCCTTTTCTTTAGCTAAGGGTCTATCAGAAATAACCTCTCTGTCGGTCCAAAATAGAAGTAAGACGGTGTATATCTCATTATTCTCAGATCCCACTTGTGGAAATACACTATATATAAGAAAATACACATGACTTCATACCATAACAAAAAATGGTAATTCTTACAATCATTGCTTCTAAAAGTTATGGAGCTAAATATGTGTTCTCACAACTATTGCTTTCACTCTCTCTTCTTCTCACATCTTCTACACATGCTTTAAGGGGCCGTGTATTTTCTAATTCTCCCCCTGTTTGCAATGTCAGAAAATTGAAGAGTAGAAGTCCACCATTGAAGGCCATTCAAAGCTTGCTTTCGAAAATAGAATTTTTTGATTTGTTAGTTCTTTGGATTGGGTGTGTTCCAATTGATTGAAAATATCAAAAAGAGTTCAAAATTTAAATTTGAAGTAGATTTGAGCAAGATTTGAGTTAAATTTTAGAAAAAACGCAAGGTTTAAGACGAAATCAGTTTTTTGTATAATTATGTATAATCTTGTATAATAGTCTATATGAGTGTATAAATACATCTTATATTATACACCTTTATACAAGCGTTTTTAGACGAAATTCTTCCATAATTTTCAGTTACAATTCTTGTTCAAAACCAGTCCAAATCTCCATTAAATGACTTCAAATTTTATATACAACTTCCTTATACTATTTCTAACAAGTCTAAATAACACCCACTCTAAAGTTCTCAGAAAATCAAATTCGAAATTTAAACCCACATATTTAAGCTTGTTAAAAATCTAATATTCACCACCCAAATGGAACTGATTTGTTGAACTAATATTTGAGTCACAATTACTTATTCAAAAATTAACTTAAAAGCTTGAGCAATCTTTTTAAAAAATTAAATAATAGTTTCGAGAATCTATTGGAGTTAAATGTTGAGTATTAGCCTATTATTTTTGGACTAATTGGTCGTAAATTAAAATATGGGCTATAAAATTAAAAAGTAGGGAGCCCAATTATTCTTATGTGAAATTTTTCCTTGTATTTTTTGCCTTTTCCTTCTTCCCCTTAAAGAAAAATTTGCAAAGAAATTAAAACATAATAATTGAGATGTGGAGAAATATGTAGAGTTAATGAACGGTGGACGCGAGAATCAGAATAATTGCCATATTTAAATTACATCACCTTCAAACTTCACGGATGATGAAGACCACCATCTCCATCAGTGGCGTTAGCAAAGATTTGTGACTATGGATGAAGAGAGGGGCGGAATTTACTAAAAGAGTGTAATTAATTTGTTATTTATATCGTATTATGATGACAATTTTTTAAAATGAAAAGACAACATATATGACTAACATATTTGCGGCCAAAAGTGTTGTGTCTTTTTTTTATGATATAAATTTGGATTTAAACTTAAATACTTTAGAATATGTATACAATTTGAGTAATAAAATATTATTTTTGTTACACGTTATATAATGATGAATACTAAATATACACGCGCGAAGCACGTATCCAAAACTACTTGTGTTAAAATTGCTGAAATGGATGAAGGTATTACAATTTATGTAACCATTTGGGACACCTATTAGGCTACGCCTGGTATGACATGCCTTAAATATTAATCACGGTAAATATGTACAAAGGAACTTTTTGGCTATATACATGCTATCTGTGTTCTGGGCTTCTGGCTCTTAATGATCTTGCATTGCTGTCTGATTGATTATGTGTGCTAACAAGATGCATAAGATGTGAGAAAATGAACAAATGGTCCCTTATATTTTGGGGTAGGTTCAAACTGGTCCCATAAATATATTCCTGAGCATTTTTCATCCTCTAAGCTTGTAAAAAATGAGCACTTTTGGTCTCCGTCAAATATTTAACAAATTCCGATTGTTAGATTAACGGGAATTATGAAAGATAAAATGTGGCTGCATCTACACACCCGAAAAATTCCATGAAAAGCCATAGATCATTTTGTATTCATTTTCCTGAAGAATCCAAAAATATATATGGAATACAATGCGGGAAATCCTCAAAAAACCTAACACACAAAACACGACATTTCATTCATTATATAAATTACAACAACAACAATAACCCAGTATGGTCCCACAAGTGGGGTCTGAGGAGGGTAGGATGTACGCAGCCTTACCCCTACCCTAGAAGGGCAGAGAGACTGTTTTCGATAGACCCTCAGCTAAAGAAGGTGAAAGAAGTCCTGGTAGCAAGTAATAGCAAAACAATAATTAGAAAACTGAATCAGAGATAGCAACAGATAATATGAAAGGGGTACTGAAAACAAGTAGCAGCAAAATAACATATTTAGAAAACTAATTCCAAGGCAGCAAACTACGGAAATACCAATGGCAAGTAACAACGAAACGAGACATGCGAATATAGAAAACTAAGGAGAAAAAGGACATCGAACTAGCGCTAATACTATCGAGCTAGAGAAGACAAAGGGAGATGCACGACTACCTACTAACCTTCTACCCTAATCTTCAACCTCCACACCCTTCTATCTAGAGTCATGTCCTCGGTTAGCTCAAGTAGCGCCATGTCCCGCCTGATCACCTCTCCCCAAGACTTTTTTGGCCTAGCTCTACCCCTCCTCATACCTCCTAAGGCCAACCTCTCACATCTCCTGACATGGGCATCTGCACTTCTCCTCTTAACATGCCCGAACCACCTCAACCTTGCCTCACACATATTTGCCTCCACAGGGGCCACTCCCACCTTTTCTCGAAAAACTTCATTCCTAATTCTATCCAACCTAGTATGCCCACACATCCATCTCAACATCCTCATTTCCGCTACCCTCATCTGCTAGACATGAGAGGTTTTGACCGGCTAACACTCAGCCCCATATAACATAGTCGGTGTAACAACTGCCTTGTAGAACTTACCCTTAAGTCTCAACGACACATTCTTATCATACAAGACACCGGAAGTGAGCCTCCAATTCATCTACCCTGCTCCGATACAGTGTTGACATCCTCATCTATCTCCCCATCCTTCTGGATTATAGATCCCAAATACTTGAAACTCTCACTTCTGGAAATGACTTGTGTATCGAGTTTCACATCCCCGTTTGCCTCCTGGGTAACACCGCCGAACTTGCACTCCAAGTATTCTATCTTGGTCCTGCTCAACTTGAAACCTTTAGACTCCAGGGTATATCTCCAGACCTCCAACCTCTCGTTAACGCCACCTCGCATCTCATCAATCAGGACTATGTCATCCGTAAATAGCAAGCACCAAGGCACCCCCCTGAATATGACGTGTTAAAGAATCCAATGCCAGGGAAAACAAAAACGGGCTAAGTGCTGATACCTGATGCAACCCCATCTCAACCGGAAAGAAATCTGAGTCTCCACCTGCTGTCTTAACCCGTGTCTTAGCTCCATCATACATGTCCTGAATCACTCTAATATACGCTACAGGCAATCCTCTGGCCTCCAAACATCTCCATAGAACTTCTCGGGGGACTTTGTCATAGGACTTCTCCAGGTCAATGAACCACCATGTGCAAATCCTTCTTCACCGCCCTATACGGCTCCACCAATCTCCTCACAATATGAATGGCCTCAGTGGTTGACCGTCCCGGCATGAAACCAAACTGGTTCTCGGAAATAGACACACACCTCCTCAGCCTCCTTTCAATCACCCTCTCCCACACTTTCATCGTATGGCTTAACAACTTGATACCCCTATAGTTGTTGCAGTTCTGAACATCCCCCTTATTCTTGTACAACGGGATCATCGTGCTCTGCCTCCATTCTTCGGGCATCTTTTTCGTCCTAAAAATGACGTTAAACAACCCAGCAAGCCATTTCAAGCCCTCCTTACCCACGCTCTTCCAGAATTCTACTGGGATCTCGTCCGGCCTCATCGCTCTACCGCTACTCATCCTGCGTATAGCCCCTACAACCTCCCCCACTCGAATATGTCTACAGTACCCAAAATCTCGCTGCCGCTCTGAGTGCTCCAACTCCCCCAGCACAAAGCCTTATCTCCATCTTCATTCAAGAGCCTACGAAAGTAAGACTGCCATCTCTACCTAATCTAAGCCCCCTTCAATAAAACTCTTCCCTCCTCATCTTTTATGTATCTCACTTGGTCCAGGTCACGGGCCTTCCGCTCCCTCACCTTCGCTAGTCTGTACGGTTGATACCTAATTTTTCCCTATGTATTTTTATACCCCAAAAATACTTTCAAATAACATTCATATGCATATATAAGCATGCCCAAAAGTTCTTGTATTTTTCCCAATTTTTTTAGATTTTTTAAAGGGTCAATTCTTTGTCTATTTTAACAGTATAAAATCCAAATTATCTCAAAAATTATCATTTTTTGGTGAATAACTTATTTCATTCTCATATTTACACCAAAATATAATTAAGGTGATTTTTTTGCAATTTAGTTGGCATTTTAAAAACCAAATTGCATATAATTGGAATTATGGCCTATTTCGTAATTAATAACATTTTACAATTATAAAATTGCTTCCAGTATTTTTAAATTAATATTTATATAATAATTATCTACTCAGTACTTTCAATTTGCTTTTTAAAATTATTTTACTATTTTTTATAAATTAAACAAGGGAGAAATGGCTATTTAAATGCAAGCCCCAATTCTATTTCAATTTTAGCCAAAATAACACCCAAATTTAACCCCATTTCAGCCCCAAGCCGAGCCCAAATTACCCCAGCCCAATTACCTAATCTACCCGACCCAGTACCCATTAAATCGAACTGGCCCCTGTCTCTTTTAATCTGAGCCGTTGATCATTTTGATCAATGGCCCAGATTCTCCCTTTCCATTTTAATTCCAAACAATCCCAACCCTATCCCCCATTCTCTCAAACCCGCCGCCTTTGGTTTCTCTCGTCTCTCTCAAACTCTCTCAACCCCTGAAACCCAAGAATCCGCCTACCCCCTCTCCGACCCAAAATTCACCGGAATCCATTGGTAATCTAGCCATGGATGATCTCTACTCACCATCTTCTGCTCCTATACGCCTGCTCCCTGAAGGTTCGAGGCTAGACTTAAAGGGTATTCGCCCAGACCTTCGTCATTTCGAGGTTCTCAACCATCTCCGGCCTTGCTCCATCGTGTCTTAGCCTCCTAAGCCCGGTTCCGGCCTTATCAAGTCCAGATTTGATCTTATTCCTTCCAAGCCTTTCTCGTTTCTAGGGTTCTCAGAAACCCTAGCCTATTCGAGGTTCTTTTTCGTTTATTTGTTTGAATCAGTGCTCGATTTGTGCTATATGTGATGTTTTAAACATTTTCCCCCAATCTTCCTTTTTAAAAAATCTTTTAATTTCAAACTAGGGTTTCTGAGTCTGTTGTTTAAATATTTTTCATTCGATTCATTTGTTTATCATCTCTAAGTTTGACTGGCGTTGAAAACCTAATTTTTGGAGATTTGTTTGAGTTTCTGAGTCTATCTGTTTGATTTACTTTGTTTATACCTGTTTAGTGTTGAAAACCCTAATTTTTGGGGTTTATTTGAGACTTTGAGGCTGTTTATTTATTTATCGCCTCTAAACTCTACTGATTTTGAAAACCCTAGTTCCTTGGGGTCTATTCCAGTTCCTGGGTTTATTTGTACGACTTGTCTGTTTGAAACTACTCAACTTGATTCCTGCATCTCTTTTCTCTATGTGTTCTGAGTTCTTGCCATCAGTCAAACTCGACTATGTTTCTTGCTCAAGTCTCTGCATGATTTGATTCTTTCTCTCTCTATTACATTGAAACCTAACTAGCATGTTCGAATGTCTACTTTATGCTGTTACTTTATTATGGTTCTTTTGCCATAGCTTGGCCTCACATGTCTGTTATTTGTGCATGCCTTATATACTGAGTCCTTCCTGTGATTTATTTTTAAGCTCGAAATTGATTTCAAACTTTTACTTCCATGAATTTCTGATTTACTAGCCTGTCAAGGGTTAATTGATTTTCTTTCTTTGATTTGCCTCACCGAATCTTTCCAAGAATAACTACAAATCTTGTACCTAGACTTGTTTTCCTATTGTATTATTTTACTACTTCTTTTATGGTAACACCCAGTCTGTCTCCAAATTGATTTCCTTTCCTTAATTAGATCTGTTGACACCCGTTAGACAGTGATTCCTTAATTAAAGGGCAGTCACTTGGGTTAATTGATTCTTACTTGTGATTACTTCCTTATTTGTGTTAAAATTGTGCTGCTTACCTTACTGTTTGCTTGTTTTTCAAAGCTATAAATACCTATACTCTTTTCTTTTAAAGACACGAGAAAAGCTCTAAAAAACACACGGAAAAAAAACCACAAAAATACTTCAAACTTGAATTGAACACTATATAGTTGCAATACTTTCTCTACTACTACTTTCTCTACTTCTAATACTGAGGACTCTGCTCCTCTTCTCTTCTACTGTCTGAAATACCTTTGAGTTACTCTTGAACTCTCAAATATTTGCTGAAGAACCTGAGTTTGCTCTTGCTGATTTCTGGCTGTTACTTGCTTCTATTATTCTGTTGTTTTAAAGCTTGAAACTGGTATGTCCTTCTAATTAAATAATACCATCCAGACTATGTGTTTACTTCTCCTACTCTGTTATGCATTTTTCACTAAGTGTTCATCCTAGTATGTCATGCTCTCTTTCATCATGTTTTTGCATCTTTGGGTCTGTTTGTGCTTTCTTGCTTTCCTTATGTTTTCTGTAAATGCTTTCTTATGTGATTCCCTGTCCCTTTGACCCCCTTCTTATGTGTGAGTGCAATTCTGAGTCATGTTGGCATTCTATTATTGCCACTCATGGCTTGGAATCAGGTTCCCTTGAACCTCTACTCAAATCAATTCCCATTCCCTTTACCCCTTATGTGCTGAGCCTTAACTCAAGACTGGTGGTGCCCTAATCACCATCCAGACCCAGGTTTGACTTCTAAAAGTCTGCTCTTTATTTGTTAGCCAAGTAGATGGTCAGGGGTGTGGCAGTCTCTGCCCATGGCTGGGTATGACCACCCTCTGCTATGGCTCCCTAATCCCTCTCTCACTTTGCACTTATTCCTAGTTCTAAGTTCTGCCCCCTTTGGTAAGCCATGCTTTGGGACCCTGGAGCTCCCTCTGAACTTGGATGCCTGAGGGCTGGCAATTCCACACTGCACTATTCTATTCTAATTGTTATCCAGAGTGTAAGCACTGCCTGGAGTCTTTGAGGCTCCTTGGAACTTTGAAACACTTTGGGCAAGAGAAGGCCTTAGAAATCTGGAACCCGGATTTTGTGAAACATATGTCATTGGATGTTAAGATTGAATTAGGCTGCTCGGATCTAACTATAGGCTGTGATGTATTTTTAATCGTTTTCTTTCTTCTGGTTTTGTAATATTTTTTTTTGTATAAAAGAACTCGGGAAGATATAGTAAAAAGGGTATGAGAGGGGATTATTTTACTGCATCAAAGGGTAAATATCATGCCTATAGGTTAATGTTTTTAATCACTTAGATACCATGCCTATAGGTTTAATGTTGTAATTCAGTCACTTAGATACCATGCCTATAGTGTTAATATTTTTAATCACTTAGATACCATGCCTATAGTTTAATGTTTAAATCAGTCACCTAGATACCATGTCTATAGGACCAGCGTTTAATCATCATGTACATCATTAGAAATTCTGCCTATAGGACTTAATATTTATGTAAATCAGTTGCATATAGAAACTATGTCTATAGGAAGTGCATATGCGTTAGGCAAATTATAGGCTAGTCAAACAATCACTCTTTTACCAGTTAATAACAATGCTTAAAATCAGCTATAGATATCATGGCTATAGGGGTTCGTCTCAAACTCGCTTGATTCAGTTTTAAGCAACAACAACCTGTCAATTGGCCTTTAACGTAGCGTTTTCAGTAAAACTCTTATAAACCTGTAATGCTTTTAAAATTCTTTAAATCTGCAATGCTCTTAAACTTTTCAAACTTGCGTCTTTCTTCTGAAACAATTCCTTTAGATCTTCTGCCTAAATTCTATTCATCTCTTGAATCTATCTTTCAAAACAGTCTTTTAACTCACTCTATCTTTTACGATATTTTCACTTTCAAAACTCCTCTTCACAAGTCTACTATATTTTTACTCAAACAAATATGCTGATTTCAAAGTCATTTCTGAACTTATGCAACTTTCAACTTTTTGTTTTAACTCTTCTGCATTAGGCTCTTGTCTGAAATAAGTGTTTTCTGAATAACTTGTTTAAAATACTTCAATTTCTGACAATTGGATCCGAGTTGCCTAATGCAGACTTTTTATCTGATTCTATGTGTTAAACTATTCCGTCCGTCGCTTAAGTTTTAATTTAAAGACTAAACTAGCATGTGCAAGGCATGCTAAACTATATGCTATATGACTTACGGGGTTTTATGTGAGCCTTGCATGTTTGTTTGTCAACCCCCTTACTTGCTATTTGTTTTGGTTGTCGAAATTAGTATTTTGTCCTTTAAACCTTATATATGCCTTACTCTTTTTCTTCCCTTTTAGGATTAGAAGTCCTAATACCCCAGGACTGATAGGTTGGGATGAGTACTAGCATGCAATAAGTAAAACGAGACTAATCGCGTTTAAATACCTTAACGGGGTGGGAAGGGTAGAATAT
>MU680931.1:89493-100263 GCA_026770625.1 Nicotiana glauca | reverse complement strand
TTGTTGGTAGCTTGATGTATGCAATGGTCTGTACGAGACCTGACATTTCACAAGTTGTTGGAGTTATTAGCAGATATATGCACAATCCAGGAAAGGAGCATTGGCAAGCTGTGAAGTGGATTCTACGGCATATTCATAATACTGTAGATGTTGGGTTAGTTTTTTAGCAGGAAGATAATCAGTCTGTAGTTGTATATTGTGACTCGGATTTTGCAGGTGATCTCGACAAACGAAGATCAACTACTGGTTATGTGTTTACTTTTGCAAAGGTACCAGTTAGTTGGAAGTATACTTTGCAGTCAACAGTTGCTTTGTCTACAACAGAGGCAGAGTACATAGCTATTACAGAGCCTGTGAAGGAGGCAATTTGACTTCAGGGGTTGCTAAAGGAGCTTGGTATTGAACAAAAAAGTATCACAATTTTTTGTGATAGTCAAAGTGCTATTCAATTAGAGAAGAACCAAGTTTATCATGCAAGGACGAAACACATTGATGTTTGATATCATTTCAAAGGAGAAATCATAGAAAAAAATGGAGTCACGGTGAAGAAAATTCATACTACGGAGAATCCTGCTGATATGCTGACAAAAGTGGTGACTGCGGTCAAGTTTCAACATTGTTTGGATTTGATCAACATTGTTGAACACTAAAGATTGAAGATGAAGACACAACCAAAATTTGTTATAGAGAGAAAATTGAAGATGTGGAATTTTTGCCAAGGTGGAGATTTGTTGAATATGGCAAAACAATTGTCCCACATCGATGAAGGACAAAAATTGGATAGGAATTTTTCCTATAAAAAGAGACCTAATGTTTAGGATTTAAACACACCTCTCATTTGCCTTCTTATCTTCTTAAGGCATTTGTATCTTCTCTCTTTAGTATTATTTCACTTGTATTTTTGGAGTGGAATAAAATATTAGTTGTGTCCGAGGAGTAGGTAAAATTAGCCGAACCTCGTAAATTCTGGTGTTCCTTTTATTGTCTTAATTATTATTTAGTGGCTGCCATATTTTTTGGTATAGTAGTTGTGACTCATTCACACTATATACATTTGGCTTCCGCAACAAGAACGTGCTATTCAATTGGCTGAATGGAAAAGGCCAAATACATCCAGAGCCATTCAACTTGGCTTCATTTTTTATTTTGGCACTCTATCTCTGTCTTTTTCCATTTTGGCCCTTCAACTCTAGTTTATATGTTTCATTTTGGCCCTCCAACTATATTTTTTATGTTCCATTTTAATACAAAAGTTGAAACCAATGCAAAAAATATAGCGCGTGTGTATACACAAATATGAGGTGTAATAAATATCCAATTAAATGTTGTCACCTTATTTTTTCATCCATCTCAAATGGGTCAATACTAAAATACCCGAACCTGGTCGTATTTTTCATCCACTATGGCCCCATCTTCATTCTCTAAGTTCCAAACCTTTCATCCGCCGATTTCATACTGGCCCGTTCAGATGAAATAAACCCACAAGTGGTCGGGTTCAGGTATTTTAGTATTGACCTGTTTGATATGGATGAAAAATCAGGTGTCAATATTTAATTGGATATTTATTAACCTCAGATTTGTGTATACATACGCTATATTTTTTGTACTAGTTTTAGCTTTTGTGTTAAAGTGGAACATAATAAATAGAGTTGGAGGGCCAAAATGAAACATATAAAATAGAGTTTAAGGGTCAAAATGGAACAAGGTAGAGATAAAGTGTCAAAATGAAAAATAGTGCCAAATTAAATAAGTTGTATATATATTTGGCCAATGGAAAATCAATTTTGAGAAATCAATGTCTTATTTAATCAATTTGGTTTAACTGTTCTGTTAAACACATTGACATAAGACTCGGGCACACATTCTTATTTTTTTCCTAAATGACATCAAAATCATTTTCCAGTCGATTCGAAAGTGGCAAAGATGAAATTGAATTAGACAAAAGTTTAATCCAGTTTTGAGATACCTATGAGTGAGAATTAGTTTATTAACAAGGTGCAAAATACATATTTCAAATTATTAATACGATTCCACAAGATCTATCTTCTTTGAAGGAACAAATTCTAGTCCACCGAAAATATTTCTCGATTTTTCACAAGAAAGAAGCCGACCAGGAAAATTAGTGAAAGCAGATCTTAGAGACGGTGTTTTCAAGAGAAAAAAAAACCTTGAAATGTGGCAAGTTGGAAAATTCAGAGACAGAAGATAGGAGTATCTAACGGTAGAAGAAACTAACATACAAAATAGCTTTCAAATCGAACTTCTAACAGGTTATGGCTAATATTATGTTCTTTCCCCGATGAGAAAATGGGCAACTTTATTAGCTAATAACGTTGATGCATTATACTTCAATACCGCACAAGAGGGATGTGATTTGTATGGTGATCAATTTTTTGTTTAAATTGATTATGGGAGGACCTAGTTCTTCAATGTGTTCCTTCAACAGTTGCGGAATAATAAATGTAGAAAGTAAAGAACACAAGTATTTTTGCGTGAAAACACCCGGCTCAAAAGGTTAAAAAAACTACAACCTACTACTCAGTAGAATTTTTTCCAACACTTAACTAAATCACTAAGTCAAAATAGCATATACAAAACTCTTTGTAAATCTAAAGATTACCTCTAATCCTGTTGTAGCACACAATCTCTAACTGTTGCAACAACTTTAAATTAACTCTAACTTGAATATTCTAAATACCTATTACATTGCCTCTAGATAAAGCTTAAAGGTACAATATGAAAACACCTACTACAATTGAACTAAAAATAAAGAAAGATACATAAAACTCTTTATGGAGCTAGTTCTTCAATCTGGTTCATGTAGCTTCAGGTTTGCACACTTGAATCACACATGAACTACTTGCAAAAAGCCTTGTTATTTTGCTCTCAATTCACGTTTAACTTCTGCGTTTTTGTGCAACCCCTGTAATGTGATAACATCCTGCAATTTATAGAGTTAGTAGATGAAGAAATAACTAGAGTTCTGATGAAACTCTTCTTTGGTGGAAGAGTTCTAGTTGATTTCAACTTATAACTCCTTTCCTATCTCAGATAGTATTCGCTTTGATTAAGAAGTCATTCTCCTTATCAATTATGCAACCTTTTCGATCAGGAGATACTAAATACACCAACTTAAGCTTATCTCCTTCACGTGCATCCCACATGCTCGAATCTGCCCGTTACTATGCATACAAGGGATGGACATGGAAGGGTAGACCTGGTTCATGCCTGAGGTCCTTTGTCAGTCTTCAAAACTAACTTTTACTTGGGCAAAAAAAATTTTCATTTTTGATGATGACAAACTCTGTGCTTTTCATAAGCTTAGGTCATGTTTGAACTCAGCTCAGCATCAGCATATTGTTAGAAATATTTTTCTTTTTTATCACTTATCATCAAGGACCAGGTACATTAGGTTATAAATATCTCTGTTCAAAGTATAAACATCACTTGTTTAAAGCACAATATTTTTTTCCCTTTTGACATTATCGAAAACTTGCATAAAAATGTGAGATAACCAGATTTTAAAGCTTACTCAAGGCCACTGGGGCTCCTTCAAATGCAATCATGGATTAATCATCATAGATCAAGCTAAGAATTTTAACTATCAAAGAAATATAAACAAAAAGTTAGAGCAAAAATAGTGAATTTCATTATTGATTGATAATATTCTACCACAAAGCATAAGAAGAAATAAAAATACTGAAAATATGAGCAAAAGAGACAAAACGTCCCGAACTGGATTACTGGTTGATCTACACTAGGCTAGGAGGCTTAAGTCTAGGAAGAACTAGGTGCTTGGTTTTTGACTTGGAGGAGTTTTAGCATACCTTGAAGAATGCTATCATTTTTTTCTTTTTCTCTTGCCAGCTCAGTTCTGAGAGCATCTCTTTTAGTCTCCACCTCAACCAACATCTTCTTCAGCCTTTCAATCTCAGCATCCTTAGACTCACTTTCTTGTACCAAGGCTCTGATCTTGCTATTCACTGGTACCTTTTTGGATGAGCTAGGTTCGTTAGGAGTGATATTGACTTCATAATTGCAAGCAAGTAGAGTATTCACCCAAAAATGATCCATGCTTGAACTAACCTCCCATTTTTTTCATAGGTACATTGAAATGTGCAAGCGCAGTTGTGAGAATGAAGCCATAGGGAATGGTATGAGTTTTGGTGCCATTGATAACTATATCAAGAAGCTGGATTATAGCTTTCAATCACTTTCTTCAGTAGGTCTGCGAGGGTAGAACCAGGTTCATCTCCCGAAACAATCATTGCATCTGCGTCTTTGGTTAAACTCATAGGAGTGGGTGAAGAATCAGCCACCCTTGTCCCCTTTCCCCTCACAATACTCCTAGCTCACTTGCTCTCCTTTTTTCTTTTTTATTTTTACCACCAGCTTCTTCATATTCTCTAGTCTCAACACCTGCTATAGATCCTAAAAATCTATTCTCCAAATTTGCAGCAAATTTAAAAATTATCTCAGGAGAAACTTTTGAATCAGAAGATACCTATTCAGTTTCGGAAGAACCACTTTCTTTCCTCCGAGTAGCAAATTAAAAGAATTTAGGTAGTTTAATACGGTCAGGAGTCTTAAACATAACTAGTTCACTTGTAACGGATAAGTTCAAAAGAACTTTGGTATTCGGTAAAACTCTGCTCATGATCCAAATATAGTTATTTCAAATTATACAAAATGTAGAAAACATATCGTATTATCTTGATGAACCATGTTCTTTACTGATAATTTTTTTGTGTAGGTCTAAATTTTCCAAAATAGAGAAAATATTATTATAGATTAATGCGTCATTTTAACAATTATCACAAGAGTATACTATGGAAAGTATGAGACTAAGCAAGATTTAATCTAATTATTAACATTGTACAGACTTTCTAACCAAATATTTATTCAATTTTTTTATTTTTTTTTTGTTTAACCTTGAACTGGTCCTTTTAAGTGATCTTAATCATCCCTAATTCCAATATGTTCCTCTTAAAGTGATCTTTACTTAAGGCTTTTGTGAATATGTCAGCCATTTGCTTGTCAGTAGCACAAAACTCCATAGTGATTAAGACTTTCTCATAGTTGTCCCTCAAAAAATGGTGCCGAACATCTATATGCTTAGTTCTCTTATGATGAACCAGGTTCTTTGTCATACTAATAGCACTAGTGTTATCACAAAAAAATAGGGATACAACCGACATTAATTCCAAAGTTCAATTATTGTTGTTTGATCCGTAGCAATTGAGCACAACATGAAGTAGCAGTAACATACTCCGCTTCAACAGTAGAATAGGCCACTGAAGTTTGTTTTTTTGGTAGTTCATGACACAAGACATGAACCAAGTAAGTGTGCAATACTTGAGGTGTTCTTCCTATCCACAAGGAAACCTACATAATCAGCGTCAACATATAATACTAAGTTAAAATTACTATCTTTTGGATACCAAAGGCAAAGGTCAGTGGTGCCTTTCAAGTATCTCAATATTCTCTTGGCAACAGTCAAGTAGGACTTCTTTGGATTTGCCTGAAATCGAGTATAAAGACCTATACCGAAAACAATATCAGGTCTGCTAGCAGTAAGATGCAAAAGAGAACCAATCATTCCCCTATATAACTTCTGATTAACAGATGAACCAAATGCATTTATATCCAATTTCGTTGATGTTGTAATAAGAGTGTCAATTTATTTGGATGTTACTTCCTAGTTTTGTTACTGAGAAATAGTTTTATGGAGAGGTTCCCTCGAGGTTTGAGAATTAGTTCCTCTCTAGTCAGTCCCCCCACTCATGTTGCCCTGGGTGGAAGGACATGTTTCATCACTGGTTCCTTCCTGTGATGCATCTTCAGACTGGACTGTGGTTTCACCATTTGAATTTCTTATCAGCCCAATCTCTTTATAATCTTGCTCTTGTCTCTAAAAAAAGAATGTTAGTTTTAAAAAAATATATATATACACATTTTTTTACACACGTAGTTCTTTTATTGTATATCTTATAAGCTTTACTATGTGAAGAATATCCCAAGAATATTCTCTTGTTGCTTCTGGATCACACTTACCTAGGGAGTCTTTGCCGTTATTGTGGACAAAGAAATTTCATCTAAATTCCCTATGATGAGATATTTTAGCTTTCTCCCTTTAAGTGACTCATAGAAAATCTTCTTAACAAGAGGTCTAGTCATGCAACTATTTATAATGTAGCATGCAGTGTTCACAGCTTCTGCCGAGAACCTATGAGGCAATTTACTACCAAATAGCATAGTCCTAGCCATTTCCGCTAATGTCCTATACTTTCTTTAAACTATTTCATTTTGTTGTAAAGTCCTAGGAGCAGAAAAATTATGATCTATGTCATGCTTATCACAAAATTCAGCAAACTTAGCATTTTTAAAATCAAGTCCATTATCATACCTAATTGATGTAAGTTGATTACCTAGTTGTTTCTGTTTTTTTTTTTCTAACAAAAGAAGTAAACTTGTCAAATGCTTCATCTTTAAATGTTAAAAATAATGTCCAAGTAAACCTAGAGTAATCATCAACAAGCACCATAACATATCTCTTACCACCTCTGCTAAGAGTTCTCATTGGTCCACAAAGATCCATATGGACCAGTTCTATTATTCTAGTGACCATTTTCTTGCTTTTGAAAGAAGATCTTACCTGTTCCCCCCTTGCACAAGCCTCACAAACTTTGTCTTCCTTGAACTTAATGTTAGGCAGTCCTATCACCAAGTCCTTGGAGACTAGTTTGCTGAGTTGACTTAGACTGGCATGTCCAAGTCTTTTGTGCCAAGGGAGGGGATCATTATCCAAAACACTTAAACAAATGAGTTCATTTTTGAACGTGTGGACAAATCTACAATATAAATATTGTTTACTCTTTTTCCATGCAAAACAATCTTGTTAGTGGTAAGATTTATCACAAAATATTTGGTAGAGGTGAATGCTACCAAGTTACCTCACATAATTGTGATATTCTGGTTAGCCTGTATTTTAGGCCATCTATCAAGTAGATATTCTCAATTGAGTGAGAATCAGTCTTACCTACTTTTACAACCCTAATGATCTCACCTTTTTTCCCATTTCCAAATGAGACATTACCTCCTTTGAGGTCCTCAAGTGAAAGGAACTGGTTCTTGCTACCATCATATGCTTTGAGCATCCGCTATCCATGTACCATATTTGGATGCTCCCCTTCAGTTTGACCTGCAAAAGGAAATCAGGGGTTAGTCTTAGGAACCCAAACTATTTTGGGGTGAATCAAATTCTTTTTGGCCCATCCTGGCAGCCTACATTTCCCTTGAACAAATATTTTATTCTTTTGACTAGCCTTTTCTTTTGAATTACATTCACTTTTATAGTGACTAGTCTTACCACAGTATGTGCAGATTCTGTTCTCAGGAAGTGCGAGGTACTTGCTTTTGGTATACCACTTAGGTGCAGGGATCCCGTAACCAAGTCCTCTCTTATTGCTACTATGGTGTTCATGTAGCCATGAAAGTGCATCGGAGGACCTATTCCATTTTCAAGTTCTGTCTAACTCGTGCTTAACCTTGCTTAGATCCTCCTTGAGGACTCTTATATGCTAATCTCTTTTGTACAACTTGTCTTTCATTTTTCTTAGGTTTTCTTCTAATATGAGTTGTGTATGATCAAATTTCTTTTTACCTATTCCTAATTTGAGTTTTAGATTTTCAGATCTTAGCTCTAGGACAGTGGTGTCAAGTTTATGAACCTGGTTCTTTAACTCAGCATTTTTACTATCACTTTCACTAGTCCTAAGTTCTAGATTTTTGCACTTAGCTTTCAAAATCACACACTCCTTAGATTGTTGTTTCTTTTCATTGTTTATATCTTCATATTCATCGATGAAATCCAGGAGTAACTCAGATATCCTTTCTTTAGACAAAAATTTAATCTTGTCTTTGAGATAAATTATATTTACCTCAGATTCTTCATCGGATTCTCTAATTGCCATAATTGCTTGTTCGTCTCTATCTTCATCTTCTGAGTCCTCATCTGAGCTTTCTCCCCAGGAAGCAACCATAGCTTTTGTTGATCCTTTGTTCTTCTTGGGTTGAACTTGTTCTTTCTTCCTGTTCCTTCATTGATCAGCTCATTCCTTCTTCTATTCAATTTCCCATTGAGGGCAGTTTTTGATGTGGTGATCAGTTTTCCCACACTTGTAACACCCCTCATTGATTTGTTTTTAGGAACCTTTGGTTTGTTGTAGCTTCCACTTGTTGAAGGACCCTTTCCTCTCATTAGATACTTCTTGAATTCCTTTGTGATCATGTTAATTTCATCCTCCTCTAGATCAGCACCTTCAGTGATTCTGAGTGCTAGACTCCTTTCCTTCTTGGGTGCATCCATCTTGATGGTTTGCCTTCTAAGTTTATAGGCAGTGAGATTTCCAATTAGCTCATCTAACTTAAGAGTGGCAATGTTCTCTAATTCCTCAATAACAGTGATTTTGCTTTCCAAAGAGACTGGAAATGTCACGACCCAAACCCCGAACCTGGTCGTGATGGCGCCTCTCATGAAGACAAGGCCATCCAGTCAACCCAATTCATCCTTTTAAAATAACTATTTAACACAATTATAATACAACATGGTTTAATAATACCAAATAGCGTAAATCCAACCCAACATAGCCCTAACTGGGGTGTCACAAGTATGAGCCTCTAATACACGAGTGTCAACCTATTACATATTGTTCTAAAGAAAATGCGAAATAAAATAAATAGGATAGATGGGAAGATCAGGACTGTGAACGCCATGCAGCTACCTTAATGCTCCCGGATACGATGCTCCACAAAGATAGTCTCACTCAGCCTCAGTAGGTATACCTGTATCTGCACACGAGGTGCAGGGAGTAAAGTGAGTACTTCCAACCCATATAGTAATAAACATAAATAAAGGCTGAGAGTAAGAAATCCTAAATAGGCGCAAGATAAGCTATAATCATAACAGTTCACCGGGTAAAATCAATTAAAATAACCAACGAAATTAATAATGTTGCAACAGAGAAATAAATAATGACAGTCAAATGTGCAATGCAGCACATAAACCGGTACTCTCTAGTACCCACTGCGGCGTGTAGCCCGAGCTATCCATTTATTTATCGTCGACGACGCTCATTGGGGGTGTGTACAGACTCTGGAGGGGTTGCTACATCCCAATCGAAATATCAAGTCATCTCGTGGCATCAAATCTAGGCCCTCGGCCTTATATCAATATTAATGTAATACCGTTGCGGTGCGCAGCCCGATCCCATAAATATAATACCGCTGTGGTGGGCAGCCCGATCCCATAATCAGTCCAAAATCACATAAGCCTCTCGGCATAATAGCAATTAAATTATTCTGCCCAAACTTCATTAGAAATATTATTTAAGTCCCAAGTTTTTGAGAAAAGTGGCTGAGTTTACAAAAACAGTATTTAATACTAGGACTGAGTTCAATTTTCTGTACATATGGTAAGAAACTAGTAAAACAATCCCTGAAGGATTCAAATAGTTGGCACGAAGCTCAATTATGATAATTAATCCATTTAATAGGATATCAATGCAACTCCAAGCAATTAGATAGTATTTTCATTAAGCGGGACGGACCAAGTCACAATTCCCAACGGTGCTCTACCACACGCCCGTTATCCGGCGTGCAAGTCACCTTAATATAGCACTATGATGTGCAAATTCCGGTTTTCAAACCCTCAACACAGCATTTACATCTATTACTAACCTCAAACCGGCTATTTCTTTAATTCGTGCGCCTTTGCCCTTCGAATTGATCTCCACGTGCGTCAAATCTATCAAAATCACACAAACATCGATGAAGCTCGATTTCTAAAAGACGGGGTTTTGCCATACATATCTGAAATTTACCCCTTAATGATACCACAATGATCTAATACAGTTATGTAATTTCAATCTACAATATCACATTCAATAAGACCAATATTAGTACTAAATCCCATAACTTATGCCATTTAGGCCTATTATCAAACATCTTGTAAGCATAGATATTTACACATCATAACTATAATATTGGTTCCTCTAACTATCACCATTAACCAACAATTCATCCCACTATTATTCTTCAACAATTTATACTCCTAACATCACATGTGTGATTAACCATTCACACCCATACTAACAAAATTCTATCAAATAAACATCTTTAAACCCCTACCATGTTAATGTATTTAAATTGGGAATTAATGGTCTCCAATCACTATACCATAAGTTGTAATACATGATTCATACTCACAATTCCATAATAACTCCATTTATGTAAGTCTAAGGTGTAAGATTACCTCTTGTAGACCAAATCTTGAAAGACAACTTTGGGGTGTTCTTGTGATTTTGAAGAAATCCTATGAAATTCAATCAAAACCATGTTGTAACTAGTGATTGAGAAGTGAAATCACCATGTAACACACTTAAAAACTCAACTTAGGTGTGAAATTGGATGCCTTGGTCGAGTTGGGGTGTAGAGGAAACCCTAAGCTTGAGAAGTGACTCAAATTCTTTATTTCCGATCTTTAGGGTGTTTAATAGTCTGTTCGTGCGCGACTTCGCGAGCTCTTCACGCATCGGAGGCAGAATACTCCGAAAAATGCGCGACTTCACACTAGTGGTCGCGCTAGTGACACCTGCCGATTAAAATGGTCATAACTTTCTGTATACACCTCCAAATGACAAACGGTTTATTGCGTTGGAAACTAGACTCAAAGGGCTTTAATCTGATAGGTTGTGCATCACTTATATAACT
>MU680931.1:58097-88917 GCA_026770625.1 Nicotiana glauca | reverse complement strand
GGGACCTCAACCAAAAGCTCTAACATATCTTATAACGTTATTCAAACTTTTTCAAATTATAAAAACACCACAATTAACACCTAAACCATCAAACTACACCAACTTCAAGGCTAAGTTCATTCAAATCTTTCGAAACTCGCATTCGATCTAAAACCCAACCAAAACACCTCCGAATGATCTGAAATTTTGCACACACATCCAAAATAACCTAACGAAGCTAGAAAAATTGTCGGAATTCCATTCCGACCCTCGGATCAAAATCTCACCTACCAACCGGAATTCGCCAAAATACTAATTCTGTCAATTCAAGCCTGATTCTACACCGGACCTCCAAAATCATTTTCGATCGCACTCCTAAGTCATAAATCATCCCCCGAAGTTAACCGAATCATCAGAATTCAAATTCGAACCCCCTAGCTCAATAGTCAACATCCAGTTGACTTTTCCAACTTAAGGCTTCTTAAAAGAGACTAAGTGTCTCATTTCTTATTAAAACCACTTCAAATGGATAATCAAGCATAAGGAAGTTGAAAATGCGGAAATCGGAGCGGTAACTTATGAGACGACGGGTCGGGTCATCACATCCTCCCCAACTTAAACAAACGCTCGTCCTCGAGCGTACTCAGAGTTGTTCTAAAAGCCAACGAATTGTTGGATAACCTTACCATGCATATATCCGAGGATGATCCCACGTCACCCTATCTCATATAGGTCCGACAACACATTGTAACTGAAATTTTTGTAATCTAATCTAGCCCACAAACCATAGGACCACATTTCCACTTTTGAAATCCTTCATACGATTAGAATGCCACATTTATACCGTGAATAAGCTCGAGCAAGCTGTAATAACTCATACCTGCAACCTTAGGTGCAATTACATAACATAACACATGACTCAAACGCTTGCAACAATAACTCCTAATCATAGCAATTGCACGCAACAACCGAATACCGATAGAAAATCTCTTATCAACTAAGATCTCATCCCAACACCTTCATATACTGCAAAGGATAAATAAAACACATAGTAAGCCATACCCATTTCTTAGATCAACCATTCATGAAGCCACTTCTCCTTTGGCAAATGCTACATCAAATTTATGAGTCGAAGCTCGATATTATACTTCCAACATACCGAAATTGAATCTGTTTGTATTCATTAAGGATACCTCTGATCTCTTCTAATCCAACACGCTACTCTGGTGACATGCCACATCATTACATGCCTAAGCCACAACTTGCACAGTACGCGCGCCAATAAGCAACAATCTGAGTATACTAAATTCATGAAAATGACTCAAATCAAAGAGTTGTACCACGAGCTCACTAGTACAACCACAACACAAGGTTGAGAACCCGTCTCACTTCATAGAAACAGAACATCTAAATCTAACTGCGAGGTATTCAGACACTAGTTCACCTAAGACACCACAGGTCACCATGCTCAAAACCATCAACCAAGCGCAATTTGATGTCAAATACCACAAGCGAATCATCATTCCCACGGGGAAGTACATAATACAGTGCCATACCAATAAGCCTCACTATTGCACCATCTGGTTACCCTAGAAAGGGAAAATACTTCAAAGAAGAGAGCCGCTTTGCAAGTTTCACAAGTACCATCCCAACGATATGCTATGAGCTCGTCAATGACAGTGGAACCAAGATACATGAATAAAATAATAATAACCAGCCCTTCTATAGCTCACATTGACATTAACTTCACGAGCAACTTAGTTGCCAATAACATAATCCACCTGGCACGGTCACAGACCTCCAGTCCAAGCATATCATATAGAAGCAATCCAACAAGTACACGTGTATATGCTAACTGAAACAAGATTCTCATGCTCCTTGACTGGCATAAATAACACTCTATATCGTAGGCATGAGCAAACTGCTTTGTCATAGCTCAAATCAGCAAGTTAACACAGAATTAGTAATTACCAAGTTTGTTCTGGAATTTAGCATCTTGGAAATCTCAAGTATAGTCCAGATATTTCTCCACAGAGTTACGAATAAGAGAAACATTATACCTTTAAGCTCAATATCCCACTCTAGGCATATTATACCCTACACATCTTTCAAGCATGAACATTGGCTCGGTATTTGCACACAGGTTCAAATCTCACATATATTCACGCTCACAGTGCATAGTTATCACCATCAATTAGCTCGACTAGTGCCTCCAAAGAGTGTAGGTAAGACACTCACCTCAAACACGCCACAATCCCGAAATAGTATATTTTTTTTTTAGAATTCCCCATCTCCAAATTCATAGATCACATAAATCACCGTAACTGATCACAACCTCAGCACCTAAATGACTAACACATCCCTCAAGTACGATCATCCCGTGATAATTATTTTCAAAAAAAATTGCAATACATGACAAGATCGAAATATTAGTAGTCGATCAACCAAGTGAGTGTTGTAATACCAATAGACATTTGTTGGTTAAAGAAAATAGTGCGCACCTTTCTCATGTCTTACCGAGCAGTTATAACATTCATCTAAATACCTTAAACTGACTATTCCATCAAGAACTCGTGATCTTCCCTTTAAGAATGAACTACCACCTTGCACATGAAAATATTAAGCATGTACCGTATATCACGTCTATCTTGCCATCTTGTTGTAAACACAAAAATCTCATTAGAATTTCTGGGCTATAGGAAAAATTTCATTCTGTGTAGTTAGAAATCTTCTATTTTCTCCCATTTAGGAGGAGTTCATAATATACAATATGTTTTGCGCACCGGTAGAAGATATCTGGCTCGAACCATGGTAAAAACCATCGAGAAAACTTTCAAATTTGTTCGCACATAACCAAGCTATCAATACGCGACAAAGGATACCTGTTCTTCACTGTTACTTTATTCAATTGCATGTAATAAATGTACATTCTCATTGTGCCATCCTTCTTTTTCACAAATAAGACTGGTGCACCCCAAGGTGACACACTAGGCCGAATGAACCCCTTTTCTAGGAGTTCCTGAAGCTGCTCTTTCAATTCCTTCAGCTCCGCTGGTTCCATACAGTACGGTGGAATATAAATGGGCTGAGTGCCCGGCACCAGGTCAATGCCAAAATAAATATCCTTGTCTGGAGGCATTCCCGGCAGGTCTGCAGTAAATATATCAAGAAAATCCCTCACAACTGGGACAGAATCAATACTAGGAGTCTCAGCTCCAACATCTCGCTCAAAAGCTAGATATGATAGATAATCCTTCCCAACCATACGCTAGGCTTTCAAGAAAGAAATTACTCTACTAGGAACATAATCAGTCATACCATGCCACTCGATCCTCGGAACACCCAGAATAGCCAAAGTGACTGTCATAGCATGACAATCTAGAATAGCACGACACGGAGATAGACAATCCATGCCCAGAATAACATCAAAGTCCACCATGCTCAATATCAATAAATCAACTCGGGTATCCAGACCCCTAATATTCACAACACATGACCGGTACACACGGTCCACAATAACAGTATCGCCCACCGGGGTAGATACATGAATAGGTAAAGAAAGAAACTCCCGGGGCGTACCCAAATAATGAGCAAAATATGAGGACACATAAGAATAGGTGGAACCGGGATAGAATAACACCGAGGCATCTCTCTGGAAGACTGGTACAATATAGCTCTTAACCGTGCAATCAACTTAATTAATAGCAAACTCCCCAACTTGGATCAAATCCATATATAAAAACGCACTCAATAAATCATAACGCGCATACTCTATTGTTGTCGTAATACCATAGTGAGATTGAACTCACTCCTTCATAAGCTTGTGGAAACACAAATCATCTGGAATTTTTAACTCTTCTGCAATTCTTGCATTCACTCACACAACAGTTAAGCCCACTCTCTAGGTGACCAAATTTTTACTAAGTCCCAAATCTTTCAAAAATTTCGGCAGAGTCTCCTTTATAATTGGGTCTATCCACCTTCCAGAGAATCACCAAAACCATCCTAACAACACATCCATAACTTGACAAAGCATCACAATGTATATCAATAACATTAATCTCAATATTACACGTATTATATTATCAAAATTGATACATGGACACGCGTTGCACCTATTTGAATCATAACACATAGAAAATACCTTTCGATCATCCATTATTGGGCTATTCAACCAAGTAAGAACATTTTCTTTCCTTAATGTTTTCGACCTTCAAGGTGGGCTCCTCAACTCATAGATTTCGTCATAATACATTTACAGAAGCGATCTCAGCTCCCAGACTTATCTAACTAGTATGACAAATAGATTCCCCTCATAAGCCAACTACCCACTAGCTTTACCTTTAGTTAATATTTTTATATACCTTCCACTGCCATACACATTACACAATCACTTAATCTTCCTGAGTCTAAAATCATACCGTAACATGAAATTTACTTCACTCCAAATATGAGACATAAAAAGATTCTTCACGCGCCCATAACTCGGGGCTACACATCCAATCACAATGAAAATCAAACACCTAATAGTTCATCTATCATCCTGCAGCCCTTCCTCTCACTTTCAAGTCATATAGATACATCTTGCAGTACTAACACACTCCTCACGTAGCTATCTAACTATCATTCCCACTAATAGGGACAATACCATACATACAAGTTCAAAAAATTGCTCGCACAATTAGCACCTCGGTGCTCAAGCGATAGGCAAAGACCCAGCCTCAAGTCCTCCAGATTGGCCTAACATCAAAATCACAAAGATCACGTCTCGCCCTTCGATCGAGGAATTACAAGCCGTCAAGGCATATCTGATACTGAGCGCTCGTTCGTGCATACGAACACGTGGAAGGAATTGTAAAAGTTATTTTTTCAAGCTGAATCAAGGACGTACGATAAGAATTCAAGAATATAAAGTTTTTCCTAAAGGTTCTGCAGCCTTTCGAGGATAAATACAGACGTCTCCGTACCGATCCGCGAGACTCTACTAAACGAGCTCATGACTCGCGAGACCTAGTAACCTAGGCTCTGATACCAACTTGTCATGACCCAAATCCCGAAACTGGTCGTGATGGCGCCTCTTGTGAAGACAAGGCCAGCCAGTCAACCCAATTCATCCTTTTAAAATAACTATTTAACAAAATTATAATACAACATGTTTTAATAATACCAAATAGCGGAAATCCAACCCAACATAGCCTTAACCGGGGTGTCACAAGTCTGAGCCTCTAATACACGAGTGTCAACCTATTACATATTGTCTAAAGAAAATACGGAATAAAACAAATAGGATAGATAGGAAGATCAGGACTGCGAACGCCATGCAGCTATCTTAATACTCCCGGATATGATGCTCGACAGAGATAGTCTCACTCAGCCTCAGTAGGTACACCTGTATCTGCACACGAGGTGCAGGGAGTAAAGTGAGTACTTTCAACCCAGAGAGTAATAAACATAAATAAAGGCTGAGAGTAAGAAATCCTAAATAGGCATAAGATAAGCTATAATCACAACAGTTCACCAGGTAACATCAATTAAGATAACCAACGAAATTAATAATGCTGCAACAGAGAAATAAATAATGACAGTCAAATGTGCAATACAGCACATAATTCGGTACTCTCTAGTACCCACTGCGGCGTGCAGCCCGAGCCATCCATTTATTTATCATCAATGGCGCTCACTGGGGGTGTGTACAGACTCCGGAGGGGCTCCTATAGCCCAATCGCAATATCAAGCCATCTCGTGGCATCAAATCTAGGCCCTCGGCCTAATATCAATATCAATGTAATACCGCTGCGGTGCGCAGCCCGATCCCATAAATATAATACCGTGCGGCGCGCAGCCTGATCCCATAATCAGTCCAAAATCACATAAGCCCCTCGGCACAATAGTAATTAAATTATTCATCCCAAACTTCATTAGAAATATTATTTAAGTCCCATGTTTTTTAGAAAAGTGGTTGAGTTTGCAAAAACAGTATTTAATACTAGGACTGAGTTCAATTTTCTGTACACATGGTAAGAAACCAGTAAAACAATCCTTGAAGAATTCAAACAGTTGGCACGAAGCTCAATTATGATAATTAATCCATTTAATAGGATATCAATTCAACTCCAAGCAATTAGATAGTATTTTTATTAAGCGGGACGGACCAAGTCACAATCCCCAATGGTGCTCTACCACACGCCCGTTATCCGGCGTGCAAGTCACCTCAATATAGCACAACGATGTGCAAATTCGGGTTTTCAAACCCTCAACACAGCATTTACATCTATTACTAACCTCAAACCGGCTATTTCTTTAATTCGCGCGCCTTTGCCCTTCGAATTGATCTCCAGTGCATCAAATCTATCAAAATTACACAAACATCGATGAAGCTCGATTTCTAAAAGATGGGGTTTTAGCCATACATATCTGAAATTCCGCCCCTTAATGATACCACAATGATCTAATACAGTTATGTAACTTCAATCTACAATACCTCATTCAATAGGGCCAATATTAGTACTAAATTCCATAACTTATGCCATTTAGGCCTATTATCAAACATCTTGTAGGCATAGATATTTACACCTCATAACTATAGTATTGGTTCCTTCAACTATCACCATTAACCAACAATTCATCCCACTATTATTCTTTAATAATTTATACTCCTAACATCACATGTGTGATCAACCATTCACACCCAAACTAACAAAATTCCATCAAATAAACACCTTTAAATCCCTACCATGTTCATGTATTTAAATTGGGAATTTATGGTCTCCAATCACTATACCATAAGTTGTAATACATGATTCATACTCATAATTCCATAATAACTCCATATATGTAAGTCTAAGGTGTAGGATTACCTCTTGTAGACCAAATCTTGAAAGACAACTTTGGGGTGTTCTTGAGATTTTGAAGAAATCCTATGAAATCCAATCAAAACCATGTTGTAACTAGTGATTGAGAAGTGAAATCACCATGAAACACACTTAAAAACTCACCCTAGGTGTGCAATTTGATGCCTTGGTCGAGTTGGGGTGTAGAGGAAAACCTAAGCTTGAGAAGTGACTCAAATTCTCTTATTTCGGTCTTTAGGGTGTTTATTAGTTTGTTCGTGTGTGACTTCGCGCGCTCTTCGCGCGTCGGAGGCAGAATACTCCGAAAAATGCGCGACTTCGCGCTAGTGACACCTGCCGATTAAAATGATCATAACTTTCCGTATACACCTCCAAATGACAAACGGTTTGTTGCATTGCAAACTAGACTCAAAGAGCTTTAATTTTATAGGTTGTTCGTCACCCAAAACCTCTATATAACTGGATATATGATTGTATAAAGTAAGGTCTTGTGCGCACTCATTTACAACTTTCGTCTATTATGATATTTTCCAACTTCAAAAGTTCCCGTTAACCATCCGAAATTACCCCGAGGCCCCCCGGGACCTCAACAAAAAGCTCTAACATATCTTATAATATTATTCAAACTTGTTCCAATTATCAAAACACCACAATTAACACCTAAACCATCAAATTACACCAAATTTAAGCCTAAGTTCATTCAAATCTTCCGAAACTCGCAATTCGATTAAAAACCTAATCAAAACACCTCCGAATGATCTGAAATTTTGCACACACATCCAAAATCACCTAACGAAGCTAAAAAATTGTCGGAATTCCATTCCGACCCTCGGATCAAAATCTCACCTACCAACCGGAATTCGCCAAAATACTAATTCCGCCAATTCAAGCATGATTCTACATCGGACCTTCAAAATCATTTCCGATCACACTCCTAAGTCATAAATCATCACCCGAAGTTAACCGAATCATCGGAATTCAAATCCGAACCCCCTAACTCAATAGTCAATATTCGGTTGACTTTTCCAACTTAAGGCTTCTTAAAAGAGACTAAGTGTCTCATTTCTTATTAAAACTACTTCAAATTAACTCGATTACACAAGATATGGATAATGAAGCATAAGGAAGCTGAAAATGGGGAAATTGGAGTGGTAACTCATGAGACGACGGGTCGGGTCGTCATAGGAAAAACTCTTGTCAAAATCTTCTCAACTTTGTCTTCTTCAAGAATAACCCTTCCAAGAGACTTAAGTTCATTTGTTAGTGTGGTGAACCTTGTATACATTTCCTGGATGGTTTCCCTCTCCTTCATGGTAATATTCTCATATTGAGAATACAATAGTGTTTCCTTGGACCTCTTCACTTGAGATGTTCCTTCATGATCCACTTGTAAAGTATTTCAGATTTCCTTAGAAGTGGTACAACTTTGAATTATATTGTAATCGTCTGGACCAAGTCCACACACAAGCCATTTCTTGGCCTTAGCATTCTTTTCTCATTTCCTCAAGTCCTCAGCATTGCAGTCAGCTCTTGTTTTTGGTCTCTACTCCTTCAGCATTTTTCTTCATGGTAGACAGGTGACCATCACTGACAATGTTCCATAGCTAATAGTCTTCTCCTATAATATGATCTCTCATCCTATTTTTTCACCAAGAGTAGTATTAGCCATTAAAGAGTGGAGGCCTGTCAGTGGATTGCCCTTCCTAGTTTCCAGGTGGTGCGCTCATCTTGATCTATTCCTAAGGTGTTATCCTCTTCAATGATAACCTACTCTCATATTAATTGATGTATTATACTTCAATACCACACAACAGGGGGTTGATTTGTGTGATGACCAATTTTTCGCTTAAACTGATTATGGAAGGATCTAGTTTTTCTATGTGCTCCTTCTACTACTGTTGCGAAATAATAAATGTAGAAAGTAAAGAATACAAGTATTTTTACGTGGAAAACACCCGTCTCAAAAAGTAAAAATAATCATGACCTACTACTCAGTAGGATTTTCCCCAACACTTCACTAAATCACTAAGCCAAAACAGCATTTACAAAACTCTTTGTAAACCTAAGGACTACCTCTAATCTCGTTGTAGCACACAATCTCTAATTGTTGCGACAACTTCAAGTTAACTCTTACTTGAATACACTGAATACATATTACAATTGCCTCTAGATAAAGCTGAAAGATACAATATGAAAATACCTATTACAAGTGAACTATAAATAAAGAAAGACAAATAAAACTCTTTATGGAGCTGGTTCTTCAATCTGGTTCATGTAGCTTCAGGTTTGTATACTTGAATCACGCACGAACTGCTTGCAAAAAGCCTTGCTATTTTGCTCTCAATTCACATTTAACTTCTGCATTTTTGTGCAACCCCTATAATGTGAGAACATCTTGCAATTTATAGAGTTAGTAGATGAAGAAATAACTAGAGTTTTGATACAACTCTTCCTTGGTAGAAGAGTTCTAGTTGATTTCAATTTCTAACTACTTCCCTATCTTGGATAGTGTTCTCTTTGATTAAGGATTCCTTCTCCTTATCAATTATGCAACCTTTTCGATCAGGAGATACTAAATACACCAACTTAAGCTTATCTCCTTTACGTGCATCCCACATGCTTGAATCTGCCTGTTACTATGCATACAAGGGATGGACCTGGTTCATGTCTGAGTTCCTTTGTTAGTCTTCAAAACTAGCATTTACTTGGGCCAACAAATGTGAACCTCATTGTCCCTCATCCCTACTTTCTACAACCAATGCATTGTAAATATACACATTATTGGCAATTTGGCATCTATAATGAGAGGACTTCTGAGTTTAAAAATAGCTATGGTTTTTTTTTTTGGGAAATTGTGTCCACGTCAGCTTGAGCCACCTCCGACTATTTATTGATTACCTATTATCTTCCACCAGCACAAGTACAAAGTAAGTCTAAATTGTACTTAGCATTTTTTATCATATTCAAGGGGAGGTGTCATGGTGCATACTATTTGCTGATAACATAGTCCTAATTGACGAGACACGGCGCGGCGTCAACAAGAGGCTAGAGGTTTGGAGACATACCCTTGAGTCTAAAGGTTTCAGGTTGAGCAGGACGAAAACGGAATACCTCGAGTGCAAATTTGGGGCCGAACCGACGGAAGCGGGAGTGGAAGTGAGGCTTGAATCTCAAGTCATCCCTAAGAGGGGTAGTTTCAAGTGCCTTGGGTCAGTTATTTAGGGGATCAGGGATATCGACGTGGATGTCACACACCGTATAACGGTGGGGTGGATGAAGTGGAGGTTAGCGACGGGAGTCATGTGTGACAGGAAAGTGCCACCGTTACTAAATGGTAAGTTTTTATAGAGCAGTGATTAGGTCTGCCATGTTGTATGTGATCGAGTGTTGGCCGGTTAAGAACTTACACATCCAGAAGATGAAAGTAGCAGAGATGAGGATGTTGAGGTGGATGTGTGGGCATATAAGGATGGATAAGATTAGGAATGAAGATATTCGAGAGAAGGTGGGCGTGGCCCCCATGGAGGACAAGATGCGAGAAGCAAAACTCTGATGGTTCGGGCATATTCAGAGGAGGAGCATTGATGCACCGGTGAGAAGGTGTGAGCGACTGGCTGTGGTGGGCACGAGGAGAGGTAGAGGGAGACCTAAGAAGTAATGGGGAGAGGTAATCAGGCAGGACATGATGCGACTTAGAATTACTGAGGACATGGCCCTTGATAGGGAATTGTGGAGGTCGAGCATTAAGGTTGTAGGTTAGGGGAAAATTGTGGATATTTCTACAGTGCACTAGAGTGAGACTAGCCAGTTAGGAGTTAGTCTTAGGATGCTACTCATCAGCTACTGATGCAGCGCTTTATCTGTTGGATATTAGTATACCTTCCATCTTTTTCGTATTTTCTATATTTCTTATATTGCTGTTATTTTGTTATTTTATGTTATGTTATGTATTTTATGTTATTTTAGTATGAGTCTATTGATAGTACTAATATATCGTCTCTTGTTGCTTTCTTGAGCTGGGGATCTCCTGCAAACAACCTCTCTGCCACTCGAGGTATGGGTAAGATCTGCGTATATATTACCCTCCCCATACCCCACTTGTTGGGTTATACTGAATTATTATTATTGTTGTTTTTTATCTCTACTGGAATTTGAATACTTGTTTCCCGTGATTTTCATCCACTTTGTTTATCGGTAGGCCGTCCCTTAAGTGAAAAATGGCAGTGGATTATTAGTTGCTATGCGTAATTATGTAGCAATCCAATACATCAAACTTATAAGATCTTAGATTAAGTATACAGAAACTGGAAAATTCAAGTCATTCTAGAGAACCCCTTTGACTAGTCTTTCTTTGAGAGCTTTGGCGGGGAAAAAGTACTATACTCAAGTATAAGGTATTCTCCTTTGAAGGTAGAGACGGATCTCTGGTGGATTCTATGGATTCAGCTAGCTACGTGTGTATATATAATAACAACAACAACAGTAAATTCAGTGTATTTACACAAGTGAGGTCTGAGGAAGGTAGTGTATATGCAGACATTACCCTGCCTTGTGAAGATAGAGATGTTATTTTCGATAAACCCTATACTCTATATATCTCTCTCTCTCTCTCTCTATATATATATATATATATATATGATCCAGGATTTCAGGAGGATGGGTGCACCATGATCCGACCACCGTTTGATTTGGTTCTCCAAAACTTACATTGGAGAACTATCAATAATAGCATAATTATTTATAGTTACAAGTATTAAACTCAATATTTAATTCAAGGAACAGAAAGAAAAAGAGTAATAGAAAAAGAAATAGAAAAATGGCTAAGAGATGGAAGATAGGGAAGTAGATTCGAACACTAGACCTAGGTGTCAATGGTTCACAAAGCTACCACTACACTAAATATTCTTTTGACCATGGGTTCCCACATGGAAAACTAAGTACTTTATGCAAAAAAATGTCCTGTGATACACAGCGTAAGGAGGGGAGCATAGGTGCACATGCTCCATGCCCCTCCACGTGTATGTATATATATATATATATATATAAGATCCCACAGATTTTGAAACCATCGATGTATATCTTGCATGTCACCTCTTTTAGGAGTTGGGAAAATCAAGGAAAAGGATGTTTCTTCAAGCAAGTTATCCATTCCTGACATGGTTTAAAGCCTAAAAAGTTGTGGAGCAGTTCCAGAAGCTCAAGCTGAAAGTGGCTTTGTGGTAGAAAGTATACCAACTACAAGTTTCTTTTTTCATTATTCAGCAAACACTTAAAAAAGATCTTTTTGCTAAAGCTACTTTTTCTCTCAACTTCAGCTTATGCCAAAACACCCTTTTTCAAAGTATAAAGCAGTTTTCCTGTAGTAGTAATGACGACAGCATCTTCTTTCAGGACGAGAATCTCATCTCTGGACAGGATCAATAATGTGTTTGTCTAACTGGAATATCCTAAGAGGTAATCCGGTGCATTAAACTCCCGTTATGCACGGGGTCCTGCAAAAAATCAGACAACATTGGTCTATTATACGCAATATTACCTTGCATCGGTTGTTTACTCTTACAGAACCAATCTGGAATATCCTAGCTTATGATAAATATTCACCCATTTCATTATATATTCGAAGAGTTTTATGTTTCATCGGCAGCTTGGTGCAGGAAGCATCTCGGACATCCTAGATTTTCTTTTACCATTTTATACATTTGTTGCAAGAAATTAGAAAAGAACTTGTGAAGCGAAAATTTCAGAAATTTGGAGACAGCAAGATCAGTACCAAGGATTAACAGTTCCTTCTTAAGCAACCCTCACAATGTCCAATAAATGCGAATATATTACAATTACAACAAATTTTCCTGTATATAGTACACAGAAGAAGAAGAAAAATGCACAGAGGCATGGTGAACTCAAATACAACTGGAAATACTCAAGGTCCTGAATCTTCAAAGAAGCAGCAGCAGCAGTATGATTCTCTCTTTCTACGATGATGAATAAATGAAAAAGTAAATTTTACAAATGTTCTTCTGATAAGGTATTGAAACTTTTGAGGAAGGGCAAAGAATTATTGTAGAAAGAACAAAGAGGAACCAGGGAGTAGAAAAGCAAAAATTCAAAATTTTATCATCTAAAGGAGAACTGTATTTCCTCCAGTGTTTTCCCTTTCGTCTCAGGTACCCAAATTGTCACAAATACCACGGTGAATGCACACACAAGTGTATAAAGAGTGAAGGTTCCTGGTAAAAGATGTAAAACACTTCAAGTCAGATCAACTATATAAACGAGGCCATGACCAACAATTTTTGCAACAAAAAGCGACACTTGGGTGCTCGTGAGCATTGAATAATGTGCAGAGCTGGTAGGTGGTGAATGGTGCATAATTTTCACAGGGTACTCAAACACGGGCCAAGACGTATTCTTTTACGCATTAGGTTATATATCAATTAGCTCATATTGTTGCATGTTATACTCATTGGGTTTACGTGGTCTAGGTTGTGTGTGAGACAGAGAGACATACCTCCACTGCTCCAAGCCAATAGCAACGGTGCAGTTGCTGTAATTACCCAGGAACAGAACCAATTGGCTAATGTTGCTACACTTCCAGCAAGGCCTTTGATCTTAACCGGAAGAATCTACAATGCCAGATTCAAGTAATTATGTCAAAATTTGTATACAAAAAATAGCAAGCATAAAAAAACTTCATCAAAAGCTGCCTCCACGATTCCAGATTACAAAATGGCATATACATGTCATGCGTAGATTCTTGGACAATCAGATCAATTAAAAGAAAATGCAGTAGCAATTTTGTCTGATAAATCAACAAGTTAGTACCTCAGACATTATAAGCCACGGAATGGGCCCCATTCCAAGTGAGAATGCAATAATCATCAACTGAAAAGATAAGTTGGTTAGATAACAAAAATTAATTATTCAGAAGCGGTGTTTTTCCAAGAGTCAACAAAGACTTCTGCAGCAAGTTGAGGACATACCACAACACCAACCACCGATAATATTCCCAACATGTCATAAAGGGTAGAATCCTTATCTACGAAGCCCTGTTAAATAATGATGCGCAGAAAGAAGGAAAATATGTTAGTGCTACAACCCCTCATTCTTTTATGCAGGAGTTAATTATTCCTTCAGCTAATATACCTTCAGAAAGAATGCAACAGCAACAATAAGGAGACTAACAGCCATTCCAGCAGAGGAGATCTGTAAAAATGCACTTCTTCTGTGTTAGAAAAAGTTAGAAAAGTATGCATATAAGTTACTACATTTTGCCAGAACTTACAATCAGTAAAATCCTACGCCCAGTTTTATCCACCAGCCATGTAGCAACAGCAGTTGCAACAACCTAAACAATGAAAAATCTTCTTCAGTTGTTAGCTATGAGGGAAATAGACCAATATATGACTAAGAAATAATTGCCACATGGGAAAAAGAAGAAGTGATCTTTCTGCATCCTTTTTCTGTAATAAGCAGAATTTGGAAATTATATGAGAAAAAGCAAACGAGTATCCAACTAAGATTTTATCTGGACAGCTGGACCTGGATAGCACCAACGCCAAAGGTTGCAACATTACTTGAAGAAATCCCTGTTAAATATACAGCTAAATTAGATGGTCTCATATCATGTGAATAAACATGTCAATCATCAATAAGAGATTTACAGATAAATTGTTAAGCCTGTTCAATAATTTTAGTCAAGGTTCTTATCACACCAAGAAATAAGTTGTTAAAAGTAGGTTACAATGCTTCCCACAATTGCGTTTAGCCAGCTAGGGATGCAAGCAAACTAAGGACGCTAGATTATTCTCGACTTGTTTTGCTTTTTGACAGAAAGGAAGAATACTAGGTACTATCTACAAAGGGCAGATAAATTCATTTCATTAAGGCTATCGACATACCTGCAGACAGGAAAATGTTACTGGAATAGAAGATCACACCATTGGTTCCTCCTAATTGTTGCAGGACAAGCAGTCCAATTCCTATCTACAGGATGAGAGATTAAAAGGTCTGATCAAAAGAATGACATATGTAAACATGGTCATCTTCCGGAAACAGCACCGAACAAAAAATTACCATGAGAGGCAACCAATATCTTCTTTGTTTGAGATCTGCAAAACGTATTGCTGACTTTCGGCTTGTGGATGCTACAGACCTCTACACAAAACAGAAATTTGATAGGAAGCCAATAAAATCCATATTGCTGACAGCAAAACTCAATTTACAAAACTGTTCCATGGAACAGTAGTTGCCGAGAATTGCATGTCAGTAGTCATTTTCATTCACGGGCATTCAAGCAACTGGATTACCTTAATTTCATTTACTTCAATGGAAATGTCTGCATCAAATCCTCGAAGAACTTGCAAGGAAGTTTCAAAATCTTCTGTCAAACCCATCTTGGCCTATGTCTCACCAAGAAATTTACATGAGATACTGCAACTAGAACCTTCAAGGAACCATGGAAATTTAAATTATGATACTCACCAACCACCGAGGAGATTCCGGTATGAAAAATAATCCAGGTATCAGTGCTAGGCAGGGCATCATTCCTGTGGCATAAAATAATAGTTAGTTCACAAGCCCAAGAAGAAGGAAGGGTTTCCTACGCATGATTCCAGCAAAACTAAGCACTTCGGATTCTTTCCTGTTTCAAAAGCTTAACACATTCTGGGTTCTTTATCTTGCACTTCAAAACAAATCACAGACTAGCTTTACTTTACTAGGAAATAACTTTGATTTTTTTCTTTTTTGATAAGGTAAACGTAAACCACCAAAGTCCACTGCGAGGAGGCAACGGCCACCCTATCCCACTTTCCTTTCTTGGTGATTCAGACTCCCAAACCTCAAGCTTGAAGGTGGAGGATTCCTTCCACTAGGCTATCCCTCCCTTATCTACTACGATGTATCTTCGATCTTTGTTTTGTTCTATCACAACACAACCAGTAATACCAGTTTTCCGGAAGAAATATGCTAAACCAGTTAGCCCGGATGACAATAATTGGATGAAGAGTTACTATGTTCTGCTTTTCCTGTTACTTCAGTAGGAGCAGAGATCACCCAATGAACTGGTGCAAATCTCGATAGAAGTTAACATGCGCTTTAGAGATATACATTAAACACCCTCCAGATATTTAGGTCTGCACAATTTTTCTCAATAAGAAATGCACTAGCAAGCAGGTTTTTGTTTGTTTATTAGTATGCATTTATCCCATTAGAAACTGCTTATGATTCGTTGCTCTAGCAAAAGGCAAACAGACGGTCATTTTGAAATAGAAAATGTTCTCAAACTAAACAGTATGCAAGCATCAGAAGTAGTATCTGTGAAACAGAAAGTGCTTCATTCTCCTGTCTCCAAACTACTAGAAAAGAGAGGTGGCTTTTAATTCAGAATGAGTCAATTCCCAAATCGTCACTAGCTGATTAGCTGGCACTTCAACTTAGCTAATCTGGTTAACCCATCAAACCAAACTTGAACACTTGTTCTTTAATAAGTAGTCAAGCTTGAACACACTCTTCCGTTTCTTTTTCTTTTCCATGGGTGTGTTTTCTTAATTTATTATGCTCAGTTAGAGCTTGACTCAACAACCAATAGATGTACTGAATACACAGGATAACCACTTGAGGTCGACCCATAAACCTCAACTGAACTAGTCTGAGTTTGGTAAGACCAAGCAAACCACTTTAATGCTCATTTCCAAGTCAAGACAAGTTTGAACATCCTAAATATTTGCTCTCATTTGCTTTAGACCTTTTAGTACTATAGAACACATCATTAAATGAAGGAAATTTGAGCTACCATCATGATCAGTATAAAACACATCTCTAAAATAAAGGGCAGTGCGGTGCACTATGCTCTCGCTATGCGCGGGGTCCGGGGAAGGGCCGGAGCACAAGGGTCTATTGTACGCAGCTTTTCCTACATCTCTGCAAGAGGCCGGTTCGAACTCGTGACCTCCTGGTCATGTGGCAACAACTTAGGCTCCCCTTCATAAAAACACATCTCTGTGTGAAGGAAATTTGAGCGTTCACCGCAGATGTGAGGAAGTTAAGTCAAAGATTACCATTCATCAGGAAATGAATTGAAACTTACATCTATAAACTGTAGATCTTAAAAGAGTAAAGAGAACTGATCATTACCAAGAACGGCAAGCAATCTCCAATTAACGAAAAGTCCCAGCAAATAGGATAACATGATCCCAACTGTAACAGAGAGCTATATGATAGAAAAGTTAGCATGTAATTTACTTAACATGCATAACCTTGGTTAAAGAGAAAGAAGCCACTAAGTATACCTGGTTAACTGACCCCAGGGCCCCTCTCAGGTTTTGAGGTGCTATCTCGGCTATATATACAGGAACCTGAAATAAACATGACCATGGGAAGCAGCAAATTTTTGACACATTTAACATCTCCAATAACTTATACAATGTAACAAAGAAGAGAATTAACAAACTTAATGTTTACCGTGTAAGAAATTATGCCAACTCCAAAACCTTCCAATAATCTTCCCATGTATAAGAAGGACAGATCCTGGATCAATATTTGAGTCAGAAAGGGATGTAGAAATATTGCAATACTGTAGGTTTGACACATCGTATGACCAGTAGTAATTTTTTCATTAGCATCAAAGCAGAATTGTCTTACATTGGCAAATGAGATGGAAAGCCAACCAATGATGTTAGGTATAGCAGCTATCATTAAAGACTGCAAGTAGGACAAGAAACTTAAGTATCCACATGTACAAAATAGGCAAGCAAAGGAAAAGGGGAAGAAGAATTCTTATTGATGCCATTATCTTACCCCTTTTCGCCCAATGTACTCGGCAATTTGACCACTAGATATTGCCCCCACCATAGCACCCACATTAGATAATGAACCGAACAAAGAGAACTGAAAAGATTAACTTTAGTCAGCAATTGCTCTCAAGCAAATGAATCGAAACATATAAAGCAAGAATGACTCATTACCTCAGAAACAGTGAGCTTCAGATCTTTGGTAATAGCAGTTTGTGTAGGCGAAGAATAACCAGACTACAGTAACGACCAAACAAAAAAGGAAAACAATTGATCAAACAGAGACAAAAACGCACAGAGACACATGTACATACATACATATAAACATACATAGATACAAAAGATACATGCATAGCAGCAATATAAAACTGGTATCCATCCAAGAAAGTGCAGATTACACAGGGACACTTCAACCTCTAGAATTACTACACATATAGGCAGAAAATTGCCATAACAAATTATAATCCCAGAAAAGAAATTGTATTCCCGATAAAGAAGCAATCTTTCTGCCAAGAAATTGCAGACTACATAATGGAAACTTCAATGTCTAAAATTACTACAGATTTAGGTTACAAGAATCAATAAAAAAAACTCAATAAAGACTCCAACTTTTAGCCAAAATTGATCCATTTACGACTAAAAAAGAAAGGTAAAACACTTCAAGAAAGTGCAGACTACATAAGGGAAACTTCAATCTCTAGACTTACTACGAATTCAAGTTACAAGAATATCATTAAAGATTCAACCTTTTATCCAAATTGATCCATTTATCACTAAAAAAGAAAGGTAAAACACTTTTACCATTCAAAGTTATCATCTTTATTGAAATTGCAATATATCAAAAATAATCAGACATTTGGTAGCAAATCAAAGGAAATAACTTGAATGCAAAAGGAGTAAGGGATAAATTACAGTGAAACCAAACTGGAGTGGACCCAAAGCAACAATCATAACACAAGCAAGAACTGAGATTGAGCTATCACGAATGACTTGAGAAGAACCCATCATCATGCTTGAAGTCTGTGCTGAACCCATACGATACCAACTTCCGGTATGCAAAAATGGCTTCCTCAGATCCCCTCCTCCTCCTCCTCTCCCATCTTCATTATTCTCTTCTCTGAAACTCATCTTTTACTTTGGATACCCTTTTTCCTACAAGTTCTTGAAATTTAATACCCCCAAGATTGTATTTGACTACTAGTAGTAGATCAGAAGCAGTAAGTTCTTGGTATTTAGACAACTAATGTTGTTCATCAGAATGTGTAGATTAGAAAATTTTCTTGGTTTGTCGTTTTAAGTTGACAGATATTGCTGAAGATGACAAGAGAGAGAGAGAGGCCATTATAATGTGGTAGCAAAAATCTAGCATATACTATAGGACTATATTTAGGCTGTAATAAGCTCATGATCTGAATGACAAGGTAGCCAGCTAGATAAATTCACAACTTTTTTATTATTTTATTTTAAGAAAATATGTAAAATTTATCCTAGAACCAATTATTGAAATATTACTATAAATATAATTATATTTAATGTGTATGTCTATATTTTAGAGAAATCTTACGGTTTGTTAATTGGTGGCTAAGTCACTTTTTCTCTATAAATAAAGGGGTCTTTCCATTGCAATTCATCCCAAATCAATAAGAATTCTCTCTCTATTTTTTTTATACAATATTCTTCTTCTTCTTTTATTGTTTTATGACACGTTATCAGCGAGACTCTAATCAATTGAGTAGAAGCTTTGGGATTGAGCATAATGATTATCAATCGTTCCACGAACTTCCTTCATGATTAAATTATGGATTTAAGGTAAGTATTTTACTTTATTTTTCTCTTTTAAATTCTTGACATTCTCTAATTTAATTTTAAATACAAGCAAAGACAATAAATTTTTATTATAACTTTAATGGAGTTTGTAAGAAACTATAACCACCCGAAGTGGTAAAATTTTTATGTCTTGTCATAATCAAATTCATGTATGATTGTGGGCACAAAAAGTGAAAACTCGTCCCATTGAATTTGCTTTATTCTCATTCGCTTAAGAGAATGTGATAGCAGTATGTAATAAGTCAAAAAGAATGATAAAATTATAAGGTATCAATGGAGGTGGACGTGGCAAAGACGAAATCATAATCGTCATCATTGCGATAATGGGAATAATAAAGATTCTCAAAATAATCCTTCACTCTGTGAAAGTAATGTTTGTCATCGATTTGACATGAGATTTTGTAAAGCATATATAGGTGATTATGGTCCATTCATGATTTGAATGTAACAATATGTGATTTATGAATACATATTCATTCTTGAAGTAAAAATAGCACGGTATAGCCAGTTTTCGGACTGGTCATTTAAAAATAGCCAGCGTTTTCCAAGTTAATAAAAAATAGCCATTATTTTGCTGCAACAAAGATAAGTCCAGCATAATATACTAGAGTCTGGTGCACCTGTGTATAAACTCCAACATATTATGCTAGATCGATATACTTTGCTGGCTCCAGTATAATATACTGGATAGTGGAGCACTGGTGCTCTAAACTCCAGTATATTATGCTGGACAGGTATACTTGTTGGAACTTCAGTATATTATGCTGGAGTTCTAGTGTATTTATGCTGGAACTCCATCATATTATGTTGGAGTTCTAGCATACTTATCCTGGAACTCCAGTATAATATGATGGAGTTCCAGCATACTAATATGTTGGAGTTCAAGCATACTTATGCTGGAACTCCAGCATAATATACTGGCATATTTTTTGGGTTTTGAACAGTATTTTCGCTCAGATTTATCTTTAGATGAAAAGTGGTTAAATTTCGATTACTTTTGAAACTGGGCTATTTTTGAACGACAAGTTGTAAATCTGTCTATTTTTTAATTTCTCTCATTCTTGAAAGAATATAAACGTGCTGGTGGTAGTGAATATACCGCACTCACCTCTAGAAGGAGGCTTGAGATGATATAAGAAAATAATATCATTATTATGGCATGAATGGTCTTGGTCAATACTTATTGTACGCCAAAATATTTTAATAATGTGATTATTAAAGAATAACAGTAATGTAAGAAACAGATCTTGCATATGATTAAGACCATGACTATATATAATGATATAACTTTCTCCTTGAAAGAGATATTCAATATTGTGATGACCCAAAGGATCTTCGCCTGTTTTCTTACCCATTCTGTACTTCCGAGGCTTTGAAAACCTCATTTAGGATTGTCTCGATTTGTGTGTGCAGTCCGGGCACGTAGCCGAAAAACTTAAATATGAACTCTGTGAGAAAAATGCTAAATTTTGATATTAAAATGAATAAATTTGACTTCGGTCAATATTTTGGGTAAACGGATCCGGACCTGTGATTTGACGGTCCCGGAGGGTCCGTAGGAAAATATGGGACTTGGGCGTATGCCCGAAATTGAATTCCGAGGTCCCAAGCCCGAGAAATGAATTTTTGTGTAAAATTATTTTCTGGAAATAATTAAGGAAATTAGAAATGAAATTTGATTAGAAGATTATGGTATCGGGCCCGTATTTTGGTTTCGGCACCCGGTACAAGTCTTATATATGATTTAAGCACTTTCTGTAAAGTTTGGTTGAAAACGGACATCGTTTGACGTGTTTCGGATTTAAAATGGAAATTTGATGATTTATGAAAACTTGGAAGAAATCATGAGTTTTGAGGCTTGATTCGATGTATATGATGTTGTTTTTGCGATTTGATCGCGCGGATAAGTCTGTATGATATTTTTGAGGTTGTGTACACATTTGGCTTGGAGCCCCGAGGGCTCGGGTCAGTTTTGGATATGCCACGAATTGCATTTTTGAACTTTGGAAAAATCTGGTATGCTCAGCTCTGTGATCTTCGCATTTGCGAAGTATATCTCGCAATTGCGAACTCGCAAATGCAAGCTTTGCATCACAATTGTGAAAATAGGTATTTTGGCCTACTGATCGCAAATGCGATCTTATTGTTCGCAAATGCGAAAATACGGAGGTCGCAAATGCGACTTTTCCTAATGCGAGACCTGGGAAAAGGGAAGGGTTCGCAAATGCGAACCCAACTTCGAAATTCCCATAAATGGTCGTGGTTCGCAATTGCGAACCCCAGTTCGCAAATCCCATACTGAGGCCCAGCAAATTTTATACTTAGTCGAATTTGAACCATTTTTCACCATTCTTTCAAAACACAAACTCCTTGGGCGATTTTTCAAGAAAAAGTTTCATTCTAAATCATTTGTAAGTCGATTTTTACTCAATTCTTTCAATCATTAACATCATTTAATATGTTTTCCACTTAAAATCAATGATTTTCATAGGTGAGATTGTGAGTTTTGGGTAGAACCTAGCGTTTTTCAAAAATTAGTGATTTGGACATCAATTTGAGGTCCGATTTCAAAATAAATTATATATTTGGGTTCGTGGGGGAATGGGTAACCGGGTTTTGGTTTGAACATCGGGTTTTGACCACGTGGGCCCAGGGGTAATTTTGGAATTTTTGGGCAAAACTTTGAGAAATTCATTTTTATGCATTCAAATTGATTCATTTAGTGTTTGTTAAAGTAATTAAGTGACTTGTGACTAGATTCGAGTGGATTGGAGGTGGAATTACGGGGTAAAGCTATAGTTGAGGCTTGAGTTGAGTTCAAGGCATCGAGGTAAGTGTTTGGTTTAACCCTAGCTTGAAGGATTAGGAGTTGAGTCATAATTTCTACTTGTTTTGTGTTGAGTACGACGTATGGGCATGGTGACGAGTATCCATTTGTTGGTGTTGAGCATGATCGTGAGTCTTAATTTGATAATTGTGTACCCTTGTTTGATCCTATGAAAGTTATGGCTGAATATTGGTATTAGTTGTGCCAAGAAGAAGTTGAATAGGATTGGTTATAGCTGACTCTCCCTTGTCGGGATGTTTGACTTGTTGTTATTGTTCCCTTGCCGAGAAAAGTATTAATTTGATTGTTCCCTTGCTGGGATTGTATTGTGTATTGTGTTGAAGTAAATGGGAGCGGGTGGTACGCTCATCATGAGTGATATTGAAATGGGAGCGGGTGGTACGCCTACCACGAGTGATATTGAAATGGGAGCGGGTGGTACGCCTGCCACGAGTGATATTAAAATGAGAGCAGGTGGTACGCCTACCACGAGTGATATTGAAATGGGAGCGGGTGGTACGCCTACCACAAGTGATATTGAAATAGGAGCGGGTGGTACGTCTACTACGAGTGATATTGAAATGGGAGCGGGTGGTACGCCTACCACAAGATATTGAGAAATGGGATCGGGTTGCACGCTTGCAACAAGATGAGTTGAATATGAAAGTTTCCTTATCTTTTTATTTATTGCTAGAAGTTCAAATGTAGATGTACGTGCTATTATACCTGACATTTTATTTCTATCTGTTGCCCCTGAAGCATGCTCCCTTCCCCAGCTTTAAATTGTTATTCTCTTGCTACTTCTCCTTTGTACTTGTATAAATATCTGCACAGGTTTATCTGGAGTCTGGTCCTAGCCTCGTCACTACCTCGCCGGGGTTAGGCTAAACACTTACTAGCACATGGGTCGGTTGTGCTAATACTACACTCTGTGCTATTTTGCACAGATCCAAGTTTCGGACAGCAGCAACAGTAGTGTGGGAGCATGCCTTCAGTCCAGCGAGACCCGAGGTAGCCTTGCAGGCATCCACATGCCCGACGCCTCCTCCATCCTTTATTTTGCATGTTATCTCATTGTATTCGAGACAAACTGTTTATGTTCTCTTTCAGATGTTTGTATTTAGTATTCTTAGCAGTTCGTGAGTATTGTGGCACCAGTCTTGGGTAGAGGCTTTTGTTAAATTTTTCGCATTTCTATTCAGTTTTCATAATATTAAGACTTCCACTTATTATTTAATTTCGTTGCTTTGTATTATTGCCTAAAACTATTAAAATGGATTAGGTTATTAATGAAAAAGTAATTAAATTTGGCTTGCCTAGCTCTCATTAGTATGCGCCATCACAACTCCTGAGGGTGGAAAATTCGGGTCGTGACAAGTTGGTATCAGAGCTTTAGGTTACATAGGTTTCACAACTCACGAACAAACTTAGTAGAGTCTGAGGGATCAGTACAGAGACGTCTGTATTTATCCCCAGAGGCTACCAAGTTAGGAAAAGTTTCACATTTGTTCTTTCTCGTCGTGCGGTTTGGTTTCTCAATGCTAATTGAATTTCTACTCTGTTCTTTTGCATATGGCGAGAGCATGCGCTTCCTCATCTTCCGATCAGCAGTCCGAGCCCCAGGCAGCTCCCGCTAGGGGCAAAGGACGAGGCCGTGCTAGAGGCCGAGGTAGGGGCAGAGCTCAGCCCCGAGCAGCAGCACCAGTGGCGGAGCCTTAGGTAGACTTTGACGAGTATGTTCCAGCCCCAGCAGTCCGGTGGGCCCAGCTCAGGTCCCAGAGGGGTTTATTGCTACCCCAGTTCTTCAGGACGCTTTGGTCCGATTGGTGGCCTCATGGAGAGTGTTACCCGAGCGGGCTTGCTTCCTGTAGCACCAGCTGTCTCTCAGGCTGGAGAAGGGGCCTAGACTCCTGCTACTCGTACTCCGGAGCAGGTAGCTCCCCAGGTTCCTACTCCAGCAGTTCAGCCAATTGGAGCAGCTCAGCTGGGTATGGTAGCCCAGGTAGGTGATGGGGCAGCTATGTCTGCCGATGATTTGTGGAGATTGGATAGGTTCACCAAGCTCTTCACTACCACTTTTAGCGGTGCATCTACCGAGGATCCTCAGGATTATATGGACAGCTGCCACGAGGTTCTTCAGAACATGGGCTTTGTTGAGACCAATGGAGTTGATTTCGCTGCATTTCGCCTATCTGGATCCGCCAAGACTTGGTGGAGGGATTTATGTTTAGCTAGACCATCAGGGTCTCCAGCCTTGACATGGGATTAGTTTTAAGTGTTGTTTCTAAAGAAGTTTCTCCCTATCACACAGGGAGAAGGCCTATCAGAGGCAGTTCGAGCGTCTCCATCAGGGATCCATGTCAGTCACCCATTACGAGACCAGGTTTATTGAGTTGGCTCGCCATGCTATTGTTATACTCCCCACTGAGAGGGAGAGAGTGAGACGGTTTATTGATGGACTCATTCAGCCTATTCGTCTCCAGATGGCTAGAGAGGCGGGGAGTGATATCACTTTTCAGGAGGTGGCCAATGTGGCCTGGAGGATCGAGATGGTATTGCCATAGGGGGTGCTCATAGAGCAGACAAGAGACCCCATTAGTCAGGACGATTCATTGGTGCCTCGTCGGGAGGCAGAGATTCGTATGATAGGGGTCAGCCTTCTAGGTCTTTCCAGTTAGCCCTCCAGGTTTCTCAGGGTGCCCCAGGTGGCTGTAGTTCTCACGCACACTATTCTGATCAACATCCATTCAGTGCACCATCAGCACCTATCAGTGCACTACTGCTTCAGAGTTTCTAGGGCCGTCCACCGAGGGCTTGTTTTACTTGTGGCGACACGAGGCACATTGCTAGGTATTGCTCTCAAGCTTCGAGCAGTTCTCAGCAGCAGGATCCCCGTCCTATGATTCAGGCACCAGATGTTCCACAGGCTGCCCAACCAGCTAGATGCGGGGGTAAAGGTACTAGAGGTGGAGGTAGATGTCATAGAGGTGGAGCTCAGACCGCCAGAGGTGAAGGCCAGCCAACAGCAGGTCATCCCAGAGAGGTAGATCAAAGTGGTGAGGCCCAGCCCCGATGTTATGCTCTTCAGGCTAGGCCCGAGGCAGAGGCTTCAGATTCGGTCATTACAGGTATGGTTCTGGTTTGTGATAGAGATGTTTCGGTGTTGTTTAATCTGGGGTCTATGTATTCGTATGTGTCATCCTATTTTGCCCCGTATTTGATCATGCCTAGTGATGCATTGGGTATTCCTGTTTATGTGTCTACACCGGTGGGTGATTCCATTGTGGTCGATCGAGTCCATCGCTCTTATGTTGTGGTGATTGGGGGTCTGGAGACTCATGTAGATTTGTTGCTTTTAGATATGGTCGACTTTGATATTATATTGGAGATGGACTGGTTAACACCCTATCACGTTATCTTGGACTGCCATGCCAAGACTGTGACCTTAGCTTTACTGGGTATGCCTCGTTTAGAGTGGATAGGGACTCCAGGTCATTCCACCCACAATGTTATATCGTATGTGAAGACTCAGCGTATGGTCGAGAAGGGGTATTTGGCTTATCTATCTTATGTTCGGGATTCCAGTGTTGAGGTTCCCTCTATTGATTCTGTGCCCGTTGTTTGTGAGTTCCCTGATGTTTTTCTTCAGACCTACCGGGTATGCCACCAGATAGGGATATTAATTTCTGCATTGATCCGATTCCGGGCACTCAACCCATTTCCTTTCTGCCATATCGTATGGCCCCGCCAGAGTTGAAGGAGTTAAAAGAACAGTTGCAGGATTTGCTTGAGAAGGGTTTCATTAGACCCAGTGTGTCTCCTTGGGGTGCCGATGTTATTTGTCAAGAATAAGGATGGGTCAATGAGGATGTGTATTGATAACCGGCAATTGAACAAGGTAACGGTCAAGAATAAGTATCCACTGCCGAGGATTGATGATTTGTTCGACCAGCTTCAGGGTGCCAGGGTATTTTCCAAGATTGACTTGCGATCTGGCTACCATCAGTTGAGGATTAGGGCGTTCGATGTGCCTAAGACAGCTTTTTGCACTCGGTATGGGCATTATGAGTTCCTGGTTATGTCATTCAGGTTGACAAATGCCCCAGCAACTTTCATGGACTTGATAAACCTAGTGTTCAGGACTTATTTGGATTCATTAGTGATAGTGTTCATTAATGATATATTGATATACTCCCGCAGCCAGGAGGAGCATGAGCAGCACCTTAGAGTGGTTCTTCAGACTCTGAAGGATAGTTAGTTATACGCTAAGTTCTCGAAGTGTGAATTTTGGTTGGGTTCAGTTGCATTTCTGGGCCATGTTGTATCACCAGAGGTTATTCAGGTGGACCCAAAGAAGATAGAGGAAGTCAAGAACTGGCCTAGACCAGCATCAGCTACAGAGATTTGGAGTTTCTTTGGGTTGGCAGGATACTATCGACAGTTCGTGGAGGGATTTTTATCTATTGCAGCCTCGAATACCAGATTGACCCAGAAGGGTGCCCAGTTCATATGGTCGGATGAGTGTGAGGCGAGCTTTTAGAAGCTCAAGACAGCTCTGACTACGACACTGGTATTGGTTTTGCCCATAGGTTCAGGGCCCTATACAGTCTATTATGTTGCTTCCCGTATTGGGCTTGGTACGGTGTTGATGTAGGATGGCAATGTCATTGCCTATGCTTCGAGGCAGTTGAAGATTCATGAGAAGAACTATCCGGTGCATGATTTAGAGTTGGCAGCCATAGTTCACACATTGAAGATTTGGAGGCATTATCTATATGGCATGGCGTATGAGGTGTTCACTGACCACAAGAGTCTTCAGTACTTGTTCAAGCAAAAGGAGTTAAATTTGAGGCAGATGAGGTGGTTGGAGTTGTTGAAGGACTATGATATCACCATTTTATATCATCCGGGGAAGGCCAATGTGGTGGCCGATGTCTTGAGTAGGAAGTCAGCCAGTATGGGTAGTCTTGCTTATATTCTGGTTAGTCAGAGGTCGCTTGCTTTGGATGTTCAAGCTTTGGCCAATTAGTTCGTGAGACTGGATATTTCTGAGCCCAGTCGTGTGTTAGCTTGCATGGTCACTCGTTCTTCATTATTGGAGCATATCCGTGACCGACAGTTTGATGATCCCCATTTGTCTATCCTTAGAGACATGGTGCAGCGTGGAGGTGCCCAGCAGGCTACCTTAGATGCGGATGGAGTTTTGAGATTGCAGGGCCGAGTTTGTGTGCCCAATGTGGACGGGCTTCGAGAGTTGATTTTAGAGGAGGCCTATAGTTCCCGGTACTCTATTCATCCGGGTGCCGCGAAGATGTATCTGGATTTGTGGCAGCATTACTAGTAGCGTAGAATGAAGAAGGATATCGTAGCATATGTGGCTCGTTGTTTGAATTGTCAGCAGGTTAAGTACGAGCATCAGAGGCCTGGTGGTGTATTTCAGAGGATTAAGCTTCCCGAGTGGAAGTGGGAGCGGACCACTATGGACTTCGTTACGGGACTTCCACTGACTCGGAAGAAGTTCGATGCGATATGGGTTATTGTTGATAGGCTGACCAAGTCAGCACATCAGTCTCCTATTCTTCTGAGAGGTTTGTTGAGATCTATATTCGGGAGATTGTTCGCCTTCATGGTGTGCCCGTATCTATCATTTAGACTGAGGTACGCAGTTTATCTCGCGCTTCTAGAGAGCAGTTCAGCGAGAGTTGGGCACACGGGTTGATTTGAGCACAACATTTCATCCCCAAACAAACGGGTAGTCTGAGCGAACTATTCAGATTTTGGAGGATATGCTCCGAGCTTGTGTTATTGACTTTGGAGGTTCGTGGGATCAGTTTTTTCCTTTAGAGAAGTTTGCCTACAACAACATCTACCAGTCGAGCATCCAGATGGCTCCTTACGAGGCTTTATATGGTAGGCGGTGTCAGTCTCCGGTTGGATGGTTTGAGCCAGGAGAGGCTCAGTTGTTGGGTACAGATTTGGTTCAGGAGGCCTTGGACAAGGTCAGGATCATTCAGGATAGGCTTCGTTCCGCTTAGTCCAGGTAAAAGAGCTATGCAGATCGCAAGGTTCGAGATGTGGCTTTTATGGTTGGTGAGCGGGTATTGCTCCTAGTGTCGCCTATGAAAGGCGTAATGAGATTTGGGAAGAATGGCAAGCTTAGCCCCGGGTTCATTGGTCCGTTTGAGATTCTTGATCGAGTGGGAGAGGTGGCTTATAGACTTGCCTTGCCGCCGAGCTTATCAGCCGTGCATCCAATATTTTATGTGTCCATGCTCCGGAGGTATCACGGCGATCCAACCCACATGTTAGATTTCAGCACTGTCCAGTTGGACAAGGACTTGTCTTATGAGGAGGAGCCGATAGCTATTTTGGACCGGTAGGTTCGTCAGTTGAGATCCAAGAGTTTTCCTTCTGTTCATGTTCAGTGGAGAGGTCAGCCTCCTGAGGCATCGACCTGAGAGTCCGAGTCCGATATGCAGAGCCGTTATCCTCATTTTTTTCCCGACTCAGGTACTTCCTTCTTTTTTCCGTTCGAGGACGAACAGTTATTTTAGAGGTGGAGAATGTGACGACCCAAAAGGTCATCACCTGTTTTCTTACCCATTCTGTACTTTCGAGGCCTTGAAAACCTTATTTAGGGTTGCCTCAATTTGCGTGCACAGTCCGGGCACGTAACCGGAAAGCTTAAATATGAACTCTGTAAGAAAAAATGCGAAATTTTGATATTAAAATGAATAAATTTGATTTCCGTCAATATTTTGGGTAAAAGGACCTGGACTCGTGATTTGACGGTTCCGGAGGGTCCATAGGAAAATATGGGACTTGGGCGTATGCTCGGAATCAATATACAAGTGCTCCACCGTTAATTGGGTGTATCTTCGTGTCAAGACATTGAGAGAAAAGTCCAAATTCAACTATTTACTTTGACTATAATCTAAAATTATACTCCCTTATATTTCAAATAGGAGCTCTCAAAGTCAGTAACAAATAAGAGACGAATGGCTAATGAGTGTGAAATTATGAACGGCCTCAAATACATGGGTAGGTAAAATTGAAATGTTTTATATAGTAAAAGTATAATTTTGATCCACTGTTTGTCCTATCAAATTTTCCGTGAATAACAACTTGATTATTTAGTTGTTCAGGTCAAGTTTGCACAAAATAATATTAATAATCTGAGTCAATAATTGAGTGAAAATTGTACAAGTTGCATTCTTGAAGTTAGAATGCATGAGGAGAGGTAACTTTCTATACTGTAATCCCATTCATAGTACGGCATTCATTGGTAGTAATAATTTTTTATTCTCTTTCATGTACAACTTGAAGTAGATTTAGTAGGCATTTGGAATAAAAATTGCAATTTAAAAAAATCATAGTATTTACAGCTAAATTGAAAAATGGTATTTGGAATTTAAAATTATATTTGGAAATGCATTTCGCTTGAAAAAATATTGCAGTTTTGTGAGCGAGAAAAAAATTCCGTCAAAACCACTTTTTGATTTTTGAAAAACTCATTTTGGAAAAATTTCTAAATACTCTTAAAATTTTATGGACGAACACGTTTTCTGGAAAAAATTGAAAAAAGAAAAAAAACTATGGACAATTGGAACGTCAAGATGTTATGGTCAGTGTGTTTGAAATTATAGTATTACTCCCCGTTTTAATTTATGTGAACTTATTTGAATCGGTACGAAGTTTAAAAGAATAGACAACTTTTAAATTTATGGTATAAAATGAGCCACATATATTTGGTATGATTATAGATCATTGTATAAAAATAAATAATTTTCAAATAAGAAAAAATATTATTCTTTTTGGTATGAATTTAAAAGGAAATAAATTGGGAGAATATATAAAAGTCGAGGTGTAAATATATGTGCAAGTCAAAAGAATGAATCTGACTGAACCCTTGTCCTCTTCCCTGTATCTTAATAAGTATTTGTGGTCCATTTGAGAGGGTTGATAGGCAGTCACGTTCTTTTTTTTCTTTTTTCTTTTTTTAGTTTCTTTGTAGAAAACTTTGATTTTTCTCCAATCACATTCAGACGGCATAAATGTTCTAAAAGATATTATATGCAGATATTTTTCTAATGTAAATCACACTTCTTCTTTTCCTTTGGATAACTTTAATACCGGAAAGAAAAATAGGAGTGTACAAACAAAATCGATAAACCGCACCAAACCGGTAATCCGAGTCAAATCGAGAAAAAAAATCCGATCATGGGTTGGTTTGACTTGGTTTGGTGTTGGAAAAAATAACCCGACCATAATTGGTTTGGTTTGGTTTTAACTAAAAAAAGTCTAACCGAAACCAATTTATTCAATTTTTACAAATATTTTAACATATAAATATTTATTTTTAGTACAATTCATAAATATTTCTTAAACTTTTTCACAGTTTTATCTTTAAACATATTGTTTCAAGTTTGGAATTAACATTCTTGAATGATCCAATAAATTTTATAGTTCATAAAGGTAGTAATTCAAATAAACTTCACATCAATACTAATACTAACTAAGAAAATTCAATTCAACACTAGAAATGA
>MU680931.1:46111-57663 GCA_026770625.1 Nicotiana glauca | reverse complement strand
TGTTAATATTTATTATGGCTTATTACTTAGTAATATTTTCTTTATGGATTTTAGTATTTTTGTTATTGAATATTTTAGTACAATGACGCACCTCATATTATTGTATTATTTTCTTGAAAAATACATTATATAGTTGTATCCTTGTAGAATTAGAGAAGTATGTGGAGCACAAGTTATATATTTGTGCTATGAAGACTTATCGGGAAAAAAAACCCGAAAACCTGAAAAAACCCGAAAAATCCGAGATTGAAAAACCCGATTTCGTTGGTTTGGTTTGGTTTATAGATTTAAAAATCCGACACTCTTCGTTTGGTTTGGTAATTGAAAAATCCGAACCAACCCGGCCTACGTACACCCCTAGAAAAATATCTTTTGTTAAAGGAGACACCATAATTTTAGCGTTAATTAATGTTCAAGAAGCCACAACATAATTCACTTGCTTCTTTTATGAGTAATTTTATCATCCCATCATTTAGGTATATTGATAAAACAAAGTCTACATTAGCTTTATCCTGATTTAATCAATTTAACAAGAAAATAATTAAATTCTAGAATTACATATCAAACTGAACTGATCGATCTATTTTATTTTATTTTGGAAAATATCTGATTAATAAGTGGAACCTTTTTGGAAATTACTAGGCATACTATACATTTCAAGCTTCAAAAAGATTAAAGAACACATTTTAAAAATAGCGAACAAGTTTTCATTTACAACGATGCTAAAAAAAAGTGTATAGTGAAAAACATCTCGACAAAGACAACACAAAAATCTATACAGATATTAATTTTAGTCGTCAGTATTGTCACAGCCCTTTTTCTCTGCATTATTTTCTTATTATATATTTTAATATTAATATATATAGCATAAAAACCTCATTTTGAGTTATGATATTTCCTTGGTTACTGCCATAAGTTAGTGTTCTTTTTTTTAGAAAAGGGCCAAATATTGCCATGTAAAATGCAAAAGGTCTAAATATATCCCTTGTTACACTTTAGATTTAAATATATCCATGTTGTAATATTATTGGTTTAAATATACCTCTTTTTCATTAATTTATTTAAAGTGAACATTCAATTCTATGTGACATTGACATTTGATGAGGTGGACTTTCAGTGCCCCAACACATTTTACCCTTTCCATCTATTTATTTTTTCTACCACTAAAATTTTCTTCCCCTCTACCACCATTGCCACCATAACCGCCACCATGAACAATATTGAATTTTCAGCTAGTCAACTAAGACTAAATCGGAGTATCTGAACAGTATGAGACTGAATGCTGCCCATCTGCAAATGCTTTGAATACCTGGGTCTGCAAAAAAAGCTACTTCAATTAGTCACCACAATATCACGTACACTAGTAGAACATAATAAAAAGATTATCTAGTTTCTCAAGGAAGAGAACTTCACCTAAAATTCGAGAAGCTTCGGTTGTGTTGAATTCAGTGCGAGCGCTAAGTGGAGAAACAAACATATATAAAAGACTAAACTTTAAAGTATAACATTATTTATAGTGGCGGCAATGGTAGCGGAGAGGAAGAAAATTTTAGTGGTGAAAAAAATAGAAGGGAGGGATAAAATAGAAGGGTGGCATGTCACTCATCAAATGTCAATGCCACATAGGATTGAATGTCCACCTTAAAAAAATTAAACTAAAGGGGGATATATTTGAATCAATAGTATTATGGTATGGATATTTTTGAACCCAAAATATAACGAGGGATATATTTAGACCTTTTCTCATATCACAGGGCTATATTTCACCATTACCCGTTCTTTTTTGTTTGTTTGTTTGTTTCTTCAGCATAGGGCTAAATATATTCATGTACTATCAGAAAAGGTTTAAATGTACATCTCGTTATACTTTGAGTCCATATATATCCCTGTCATTATACTACTGGGTCAAATATATTATTTTTTTGTTAAGTTTGTCCAAAATGGACATTCAATCCGATGTAACACTATCATTTGATGAGGTGGTTGTCACATGGCTCTTCAAGTGTTAAAGTTTAATCATTTATTAATAATGCGTAGATCTGAAATGTGTAACTTCATGTTTTTAAGGTCTTTCTTTATCACGACCTGAATTTCACACTCTTGGGAGTCGTGATTGTGCCTACTAATGTGAGCTAGGCAAGCCAAACCTTTAGTTCAATTACTCCATGAACCAATTATTTCTTTTTAACAATTATAAAGTGATAACATGATAACAGCGGAAATTTAAATTCAAGCGGAAAATAACAATAAACTATGAAAACTATATCTGATACAAATACTTAATCCTTAACCACCCAAAATCTGGTGTCACAGTATTACAGACGGTCTAAGATTTACTACATACAAAGTCTGAAGAAATAATAATACACTGTTCCGAAATATAAATAGAAGAAGATGCCAAGGCCTGCGGACGCATGCAGGACTACCTCAGGTCGCTTGATGAGCAAAAATCAGCAATCCTACCGCGGTCCGAAGTCTTCAACACTGGGGTCTACACAAAAGAGTGTAGAGTGTAGTATCAGCACAACCGATCTCATGTGCTGGTAAGTGCCTAGCCTAACCTCGGCAAAATAGTGACGAGGCTAGGACCAGACCATCAAATAAACTTGTGCAGTTATATAATATACAACAAAAAATAAAGCAGGTACAAGCAAGTAAGGATGGGAGGGGGAAACATGCTTCGGGGAATAACAGGTAAAAACGAGAATATCAAGAGAACTATAAAGGAATCAAAATCCAACCACTAGCAAGAATAAGGAAAATAAAGACAGATTTCACTATGTTTCCACATCTTGTTGCAGGCGTGAAACCGATCCCTTTTCCTATATCTCGTGGTAGGTGTACCACCTGCTACCATTTCATTATATCTTGTGGTAGGAGTACCATCCACTCCCATATAATATTGTTGTGGCATGCAACCCGATCTACACATAACATTGTTGCGGCGTGCAATCCGATCCATATATAATATTATTGCTGCGTGCAACCCGATCCATATATAATATTATTGCGGCTTGCAACCCGATCCATATATAATATTATTGCAGCGTGCAACCCGATCCATATATAATATTTACGATCATAACGAGAGTCCCGACAAGGGATCAAAAGGTCTACACTATCCCGGCAAGGAAAAAAATAGGTATAACCAAACTTGTTACAACACCTAACTACCTCAACTATACCCAAACTTGTTACAACACCTATCTACCTCAGCTATACCCAAACTTGTTACAACACCTAACTACCTCAGCTATACCTAAAGTTGTTCCAACATCTAACTACCTCAAATATAACCATAATCCTTACCTAACATAAGGAATCATCAACCTAAGTATCCGTAATATCAATTAAGAACACAATACAAGGGAACCGCAACTCAACAATAGCCCGCCAAGGGGGCAACATAATAATCTCTTCTCTTTCTCACTTTTACTTCACAATTCACTCCACAACTCGAGCCGTTGCTCTAGAGGTTCAATTATAACTTATACTTTCAAAATTCATTATACAGCTGGAGCCAACGCTCCTCAACGTTCATAGGTCACTGTTCCTTTCACAACTTTGCACAACAAACAGAAATTTTCACCAAGGCATGAATTATACAATGAAGTCATAAAAGTCACAATATAAGATCCACGGTCATGCTCGATACCGACGTATAGATACTCGTCACCATGCGTATACGTCGTACTCAACAAAAAACAATTAGAAAATAGGACATTCTCCTAATCCCTCAAGCTAAGGTTAGGCCAAATATTTACCTCGAACTTCCACGGCCAACTCAATCCTCAAAAGCCGCATTTCCTTTCGAGTTAGGCTCCAACATAATCGTATCTATACATAAATGACTTCATAACATCAAATAATACTAAACAGTTCGAATCCAATGCCTAATTATAGCTTTCCAATCATTCTTCAAAAAAATTCAAAAATCGACCCCAGGCCTGCTTGGTCAAAACACGAGGTTCGGACCAAAATCGAATCACCCATTCACCCACGAGCCCAAATATATAATTATTTTCAGAATTCGACCCCAAAACGAGGTCTAAATCACAATTAATCAAAAAGCCCTAACTCTACCCAAATCCCTAATTATTTACCTTTAGTCACATGTTTTAGGCCTAGAATCTAATAGATGTTAATAAAAATGGAAGAAAACAAGTTTAACATTACTTACCCAAGAAGTTTTGGTGAAGAAGTGCCTCAAAAATCGCCTAAGAGCTTTGGAGAAGAAGGGGTTTATGAGTTTTTATGAAAATACCGCAATGGGTTCTGTTTTGAGACTTTAAAATAACTGGGCAAAAATGTGCATCGCATTCGCGACAGACCCTTCGCATTTGCGATGGGCCAGGTTGGTCAAGCCTTCGCGTTCGCATTAATTGGCTCGCGTTCGCGAAGCTTTAGCTTCACGAGCCTTGTGTTCGCGTTCCACGGATCGCGTTCGCGTAGGGTATTTAACCCACCCCCTTGCCCAATCCCACTTTGGCCTTCGTGTTCGTGTGGCTAGTCTCGTGTTCATGAAGGTATGACCCCCCACTGCCTCGCGCTCGCGACCTGGGCTACGCGTTCGCGTAGAAAGATTTTCCCTTCGTCAAACTTTACTCATCGCATTCGCGTAGGTACTCCCATGAACGCGAAGAAGGAAACATCAGAAATCCAACAGCTGAAAAACCTGCAACATTTTCTAAGTCTAAAACCTTCTAAAACACATCTGAAACACACCCGAGCCCTCGGGGTTCCTAACCAAACACACGTACTAACCCAACAACATCATACGAACATGTGATCAAATCGCCTAAATAACCTCAAAAACAATGAATCAAACCTCAAAAATCAAGAACTTTTCCTCAAAATTCATCAAGTTTCAAATTTAGAAATTCAAGTTTGAATCACGTCGAACGACGTCCGTTTTAACCAAATTTATAGGAAGGAGTTAAACCATATATAAGACCTGTACCGGGCGCCGGAACCAAAATACGGGCCCGATACCAACACGTTCTAATCAATTTTCATTTCAAATTTCCTTAAACAATTTTAGAAAACAATTTTTCTTAAAAATTCATTTCTCGGGCTTGGGACCTCGGAATTTGATTCCAGGCATATGCCCAGGTCCCATATTTTCCTACGAACCCTCCGGGACTGTCAAATCACGCGTCCGATTCCGTTTACCCAATATGTTGACCGAAGTCAAATGAACTCATATTATAATCAAAACTTATCATTTTTCACAAATTTTCATATTTAAGCTTCCCGGCTACGCGCTCGGACTGCGCATGCAAATCGAGGTGATAATAAATGAGGTTTTCAAGGCCTCGGAGACACAAAATTCAATTAAAAGCAGGTGATGACCCCTTTGGGTCGTCACATTCTCCACCTCTAAAACAACCGTTCGTCCTCGAACGGACATAAGAAGGAAGTACCTGAGTCGGGAAAAAGACGGGGATAATGGCTCCACATATCAGACTCGGATTCCCAGGTCGATGCCTTAGCAGGCTGACCTCTCCACTGAACACAAACAGAAGGAAAACTCTTCGACCTCAACTGACGAACCTGCCAGTCTAGAATAGCTACTGGATGCTCCTCATAAGATAAGTCCTTGTCCAACTGGACAGTGCTGAAATCTAATACGTGGGATGGATCGTTGTGATACTTCCGAAGCATGGACACATGAAACACTAGATGCACGACTGATAAGCTCGGTGACAATGAAAGTCTATAAGCCACCTCTCCCACTTGATCAAGAATCTCAAACGGACCAATGAACCTAGGGCTAAGCTTGCCCTTCTTCTCGAATCTTATCACTCCCTTCATGGGCGACACTCGGAGCAATACCCGCTCACCAACCATGAAAGCCACATCTTGAACCTTGTGGTTTGCATAACTCTTTTGCCTGGACTGAGCTATACGAAGCCTATCCTGAATGATCCTAACCTTGTCCGAGGCCTCCTGAACCAGATCCGTACCCAACAACTGAGCCTCTCCCGGCTCAAACCATCCAACCGGAGACCGTCACCGCCTACCATATAAAGCCTCATAAGGAGCCATCTGGATACTCGACTGGTAGTTGTTGTTATAGGCAAACTCTACTAAAGGCAAAAACTGATCCCACGAACCTCCAAAGTCAATGACACAAGCTCGGAGCATATCCTCCAAAATTTGAATAGTCCGCTAAGACTGTCCATCCATCTGGGGATGAAACGATGTGCTCAACTCACCCCGCATGCTCAAATCTCACTGAACGGCTCTCTAGAAGTGTGAGGTAAACTGTGTACTTTGGTCCGAAATGATAGACACGGGCACACCATGAAGGCGAACAATCTCTCGAATGTAGATCTCGAACAACCTCTCAGAAGAATAGGAGACTGCCACAAGAATGAAATGTGCTGACTTGGTCAGCCTATCAACAATGGTCCATACTGCGTCAAATTTCTTCCGAGTCTGCGGAAGTCCAGTAACGAAGTCCATAGTGATACGCTCCCACTTCCACTCGGGAAGCTCAATCCTCTGAAATAAACCACCAGGCCTCTGATGCTCGTACTTAACCTGCTGACAATTCAAACATCGAGCCACATATGCAACGATATCCTTCTTCATTCTACACTACCAGTAATGCTTCCGCAAATCCTGATACATCTTCGCGGCACCCGGATGAATAGAGTATCGGGAGCTATGGGCCTCCTCTAAAATAAACTCCCGGAGCCCATCCACATTAGGTACACAAACTCGACCCTGCAATCTCAAAGCTCCATCACCATCTAAGGTAACCTGCCTAGCACCTCCACGCTGCACCGTGTCTCTAAGGACACACAAATGGGGATCATCATACTGCCGATCACGGATACGCTCCAATAATGAAGAACGAGCGACCGTGCAAGCTTGCACACAACTGGGCTCAGAAACATCCAGTCTCACGAACTGATTGGCTAAAGCCTAAACATCCAAAGCAAGCGGCCTCTCACCGACCGGAATATAAGCAAGACTGCCTATACTGGCTGACTTCCTACACAAAGCACTGGCCACCACATTGGCCTTTCCTGAGTGATATAAGATAGTGATATCATAATCTTTCAACAACTCCAACCACCTTATCTACCTCAAATTCAACGTATTTTGCTTGAACAAGTACTGAAGACTCTTATGATCAATGATCACCTCACATGCCATGCCATACAGACAAGAATACCCAAGAAACTCCGAATCTCTGTAGCTGATGTTGGTCTAGGCCAGTTCTTGACTACCTCAATCTTCTTCAGATCAACCTGAATACCCTCTTCCGACATAACATGACCTAAAAATGCAACTGAACTTAATCAGAACTCACACTTTGAGAACTTTGCATATAACTGACTACCCCTCAAAGTCTGAACAAACACTCTAAGGTTCTACTCGTGCTCCTCCTGGATGCGGGAATATATCTATATATCATCAATTAAGAACTATCACGAATAAGTCCAAATAAGGCCTGAACACTCGATTCATCAAATCCATAAAACTATTCGGGCATTTGTCAACCCAAATGACATAGCCAAGAACTCATAATGCCCGTACCGAGTGCAGAAAGCTGTCTTAGGGACATCAGATGTCCTAATCCTCAACTGATAGTAGCCAGATTGCAAGTCAATCTTGGTAAATACCTTGGCACCCTAAAGCTGATCGAACAAATCATCAATCATCGGTAACGGATACTTATTCTTGATCATTACCTTATTCAATTGACGGTAATCAATGCACATTCTCATTGACCCATCCTTCTTTATGACAAACAACACCGGCGCACCCCAAGGAGAAATACTGGGTCTAATGAAACCCTTCTCAAGCAAATCCTGCAACTGCTCCTCTAGCTCTTTCAACTCAGGTGGGGCTATACGATACGACGGAATATAAATGTGTTGAGTGCCCGGAGCCAAATCAATGCAAAAATCAACATCCCTGTCGGGTGGCATACCCGGCAGGTCTGAAGGGAAAACATCAGGAAACTCCCAAACAACGGGAATAGAAATAATAGAAGGGACCTCAGCACTAGAATCACGAACATATGCCTAATAGGCCAAACACCCTTTCTCGGCCATACGCCGAGCCTTCACATACGAGATGACATGGTGGGTATAATGAACAGGAGTCCCTCTCCACTCTAAAAGCAAACCCGGTAGAGCTAAGGTCATAGTCTTGGCATGACAGTCCAAGATAGCGTGGTAAGGTGATAACCCATCCATCAGCATTATAACACTGAAATCATCCATGTCAAGAAGAAGCAAATCTACACGAGTCTCAATACCTCCAATAACCACTATATATGAACAACGGACGCGATCCACCACAATAGAATCACCCACCGGTGTAGACATATAAATAGTGGCACTCAAAGAATCATTAGGTATGACCAGATACAACGCAAAATAAAACCGAAGCTTCTCTACCACAAACTAGAACAATACCTGCACCTCCACCTCTAATACCTTTACCTCCACCTCTAGCATCTCTACCTCTACCTCTAATACCTCTACCCCCCGTAATACCCCTCTCTAAGTGATGTGGAGAAACTTCTCCAGAAATAGATGCGTGAACTGCTCCCAAGTCGAAGCTGGCGATCCGACTGGTCTAGCCAAGTAATGATTTCTTCACCAAGTCTTGGCGGATCCAGACAAGCGAAAAGTAGCAAAATCGACCCCTTCGATCTCAACTATCCCCATGTTTCTGAGAACCTCATGACAGATGTGTTGATAATCCTAGGGATCCTCAGTAGATGCACCGCTAAATGTAATAGTGAAGAGCTTAGGGAAACTTATCCAATCTCCACAAAGCCTTCGAAGACGTAGCTGATCTACCACCAGTCTGAGCTGCTGCTCGGCTGAAGAAATGGTACATCACCTCGCCATTCGCAAAAGGACAAGAGCAAAGGTTTCAATTTAGCATTTGAGAGAACAAAATCACACGATAGGGAAGAATAGAAGTGAAACTATTCCTAACTCAGTAGTCTCTGTGGGATAAATACGGACGTCTCCATACCGATCCCTCAGACTCTACTAAGCTTGTCTGAGAACTGTGAGACCCTTGTAACCTAGAGCTCTGATACCAACTTGTCACGATCCGAATTTTCCACCCTTGGGAGTCATGATGGCACCTACTAATGTGAGCTAGGCAAGCCAAACCTTTAGTTCAATTACTTCATTAACCAATTCTTTCTTTTTAACAATTATAAAGCGATAACATGATAACAATGGAAATTTAAATTCAAGCGGAAGACAATGATAAAATATGAAAACTATATCTAATACAAATACTTAATCCTTAACCACCCAAAATCTAGTGTCACAGTATTACAGACGGTATAAGATTTACTACATACAAAGTCTGAAGAAATAATAATACACTGTTCTGGAATATAAAGGGAAATGAAACAGGAATAGTAGATAGAAGAAGACGACAAGGCTTGCGGACGCCTGCGGACACCTGCAGGACTACCTCGGGTCGCCTGATGAGCAAAAATTAGCAATCCCACTGTTGTCCGAAGTCTTTAACACTGGAGTCTACACAAAAGAGTGTAGAGTGTTGTATCATCACAACTGACCCCATGTGCTGGTAAGTGCCTATCCTAACCTCGGCGAAGTAGTGATGAGGCTAAGACCAGACCATCAAATAAACCTGTGCAGTTATATAATATACAACGGAAAGTAAAGTAGGTACATGCAAGAAAGGATGGGAGGGGGAAACATGCTTCATGGAATAACAGGTAAAAACAAAATATCAAGAGAACTATAAAGGAATCAAAATTCAACCACTTGCAAGAATAAGGAAAACAAAGGCAGATTTCACTATCTTTCCACATCTTGTTACAGGCGTGCAACCCCATCCCTTTTCTTGTATCTCGTGGTAGGCGTACCACCCGCTCCCATTTTATTATATCTTGTGGTAGGAGTACCACCCACTCCCATATAATAATGTTACGGCTGCAACGCGATCCACATATAATATTGTTACGATGTGCAATCTGATCCATATATAATATTGTTACGGTGTGCAACCCGATCCATATATAATATTGTTGCGGCGTACAACCCGATCCATATATAATATTGTTGCGGCGTGTAACCCGATCCATATATAATATTGTTGCGGCATGCAACCCGATCCATATATAATATTATTACGGAGTGTAACCCGATCCATATATAGTATTGTTGCGGCATGCAACCCGATCCATATATAATATTATTGCGGCGTGCAACCCGATCCACATATAATATTTATGATCATAACAAGAGTCCCGACAAGGGATCAAAAGGTCTACACTATCCCGACAAGGAAAAAAATAGCTATAACCAAACTTGTTACAACACCTAACTACCTCAACTATACCCAAACTTTTTATAACACCTAACTACCTCAGCTATAACCAAACTTGTTACAACACCTAACTACCTCAGCTATGCCCAAACTTGTTCCAACATCTAACTTCCTCAGCTATAACCATAATCCTTACGTAACACAAGGAATCATCAACCTAAGTATCCGTAATATCAATTAAGAACACAATGCAAGGGAACCACATCTCAACAATAGCCCGGCAAGGGGGCAACATAATAATCTCTTCTCTTTCTCACTTTTACTTCAGAATTCACTCCACAACTCGAGTCTCTACTCTAGAGGTTCAATTATCACTTATACTTTCACAATTCATTATTATAGCTGGAGCCAACGCTCCTCAACGTTCATATGTCAAAGTTCTTTTCACAAGTTTGCACAACAAATAGAAATTTTCACCAAGGCATGAATGATACAACGAAGTCATAAAAGTCACAATATAATACCCATGGTCATGCTCGACACCAACGTATAGATACTCGTGTGACGACCCAAAGGGTCATCACCTATTTCCTCATTCGTTTCGTGCTTCTGAGGCCTTAAAAACCTCACTTTTACTTGCATCGACTTGCGTGCACAGTCCGGGCGTATAGCCGAAAGGCTTAAATATGAATTCTGTGTGGAAAAAGATGAATTTTGATATTAATATGATTAAAGTTGACTTTGGTCAACATTTTGGGTAAACCGACCCGGACCTGAGATTGGAAGGTCCCGGAAGGTCCGTAGAAAAATATGAGACTCGGGAATATGCCTGGAGTCGAATTCCGAGGTCTAGAGCTCGGGTGAGTTCTGGATAGGCATCGGAGTGCATTTTGCACTTTAAATTTTTCTGGTATTTTGGCTTCTGTGATCTTTGCAAATGCGAAGTGGAGACTCGCAATTGCGAGCTCGCAAATGCGAGCCCTTCATCACAATTGCGATGTCTGGGACTGTGGCCTATGATCGCAAATGCGATCATCCTTTTCGCAAATGCGAAGTCCGAGAAATCTGCACTGGGTCGCAAATGCGATCATTTTGATCGCTAATGCGATTCATTTTGATCGCTAATGCAGAGGGCCATTGATCAAAATTGCGAGGCCTCTTTCGCAAATGCTAAAGTCCCAGCGTTGGCCTGGCTTCGCAAATGCGAAGCTTTGTTCGCAATTCCCACATGTTGGTCGAGGTTCGCAATTGCGAACCCCAGTTCA
>MU680931.1:30892-45382 GCA_026770625.1 Nicotiana glauca | reverse complement strand
TTCAATCTTTAACATCATTTATCATGTTTTCATCTTAAAATCAAGGTTTTTCATGGGTGAAAATGGGGATTTTGGGTAGAACCAAGGTTTTCTTAAAATTGGGGATTTGGACCTCAATTTGAGGTCCGATTTCAGAACAAATCATAGATATGAACTCGTGGGGGAATAGGTAACCGGGTTTTGGTTCGAACCTTAGGTTTTGACAACGTGGGCCAGGGGCGTTTTGGGAAATTTTGAGTAAAACTTTGGGAAATTCATTTTCATGCATTCAAATTGATTCAATTGGCATTTATTGATATATTCAAGTAATTTGTGACTAGATTCGAGCGGTTTTATGGTGAATTCGAAGGGTAAAGCTATACTAGAGGCTTGAGTTGAGTTTGGAGCATTTGAGGTAAGTGTTTGATCTAACTTTGGCTTGAGGGAATAGGATTAGAGTAATATTTGTTGATTGCTAAATGTTGAGTACGGTGTATAGACATGGTGACGAGTATCTATATGCCGGTGTCTAGCATGGCCGTGGGTCCTTATTTGTGCTTATTTGGGATTCGGTAATGATTTTCCCTTGTTAATTGATAGTATCTATCTGATATGAAGAGGGTGAAAAGGAAATATGATTTCTAAACTCCTTGGAGCGTTGGCTCAATCTTTGACTTGATTATAGAGTAAGAAATGAACGTGAAAGAAAGAGATATGATTATTCCTTTGCCGGGACGTGTAAGTTATGGTTGTTATTCCCTTTCCGGGAAATTTTACTGCTTAGTCGTATTTTCTCTTGCCGGGAAACCATTATATATTATGAAATGGGATCGTGTGGCTCGCCGACCACTTATATATTATGAATTGGGATCGTGTGGCACGCCGACCACTTATATATATATATTATAAAATAGGATCGTGTGGCACGCCGACCACGTATATATGCTGAAATGGGATCGTGTGGCACGCCGACCACCTAGATATGTTATAATATGGGATCGTGTGGCACGCCGACCACTTATATAGATTATGAGAGCTGATATAGTTTCGTGTTTACTTCTGACAAGTTGATTTCATCTGTAATTACCCTACGCATGTCCCCTCCCCGTTTTAATTGGTGTTTTTCTATTGTTATTTCGTTGCACTTGTATATATATCTGCACAGGTTGTTTTTGGTTGGTCCTATCTAGCCTCGTCACTACTTCGCCGGGGTTAGGCCAGGCACTTACCAGCATATGGGGTCGGTTGTGCTGATGCTACACTTCTGTGCATTTTTCACATATCCAGGTTCGGAGGAGCAGCAACAGTATTAGTGTGGGAGCAGGCTTTCATCTTCACGAGATCGAGGTAGCCTCGCAGGCATCCGTAGGTCCGGCGTCTCTTCCTTATTTTCTCTTTTAGAATGTTTCCTCCTAGTTTTTGATACAAACAACTTATATATTTATTTTAGACCCTTGTATTTAGTAAGTTCTTAGCAGTTCGTGAGTAATGTGACACAAAATCTTGGGTAGAAGCTATTATTGATTATTCTGCATTTTGTTTCAGATTTGTAAACCAGACTTCCCTTATTATTGTTATTATTAAATTCCATGTCCTATAATGATCCTATAAATGGTTGATAGGTTTGTTTATTAATGGGAAGGTAATTAAGTTAGCTTGCCTAGCTATCACGAGTAGGTGCCATCATGACTCCGATGGTGGGAAATCCTGGTCGTGACAAAGTTGGTATCGGAGCACTAGGTTACATAGGTCTCACAACTCACGGACAAACTTGGTAGAGTGTAACGGATCGGTACGGAGACGTCGGTATTTATCCCCAGAGTCTACGGAGTTAGGAAAAGTTTCAATTTTGTTCTTTCTTGTCGTATGATTCTGTTTCTCAAATACGGATTGTCTTTCCACTCTGTTCTTTCGGAGATGGCGAAAAACGTGCTTCCTCTTCTACCGCGCAGCAGCCCGAGCCCCCAGTAGCAGCTCCTGCGAAGGGCAAAGGCCGAGGCTGTGCCAAAGGATGAGGTAGGGGCATAGCTCAGCCATGGGCAGCAGTCCCAGAGGTGGAGCCTCATATTGACTATGATGATAATGTTCTAGCCCCAGCAGCTCCGGTGGGCCCAGCTCATGTCCCAGGAGGGGTCATGGTCACCTCAAATCTTTAGGATGCTTTAGTCAGATTGGCAGGCTTTATGGAGAGTGTCACTAGAGCGGGTTTGCTGCCAGTAGCACCAGCCACTTCTCAGGCTGGGGGAGGGGTTCAGACTCCTGCTACACGTACTCCGGAGCAGGTAGCTCCCCAGGCTCATGTCCCAGTGGTTCAGCCAACTGTGACAGCTCAGCAAGGTATTGCAGTCCAGACCGGCGATGGAGCGGCGATGTCTTCGGATGCTTTGTGGAGACTTGATAGTTTCTCCAAGCTCTTCACCACCACATTCAACGGTGCTTCATCAGAGGATTCGTAGGATTTCTTATTCAGCTGCCGTGAGATCCTTAGGACTATGTGTATTGTGGAGACCAATGCGGTCGACTTCGCCACCTTTCGGCTTGCAAGATCTGCCAAGACTTGGTGGAGGGACTATTGTTTATCTAGACCAGCATGGTCTCCAGCCTTGACATGGGATCAGTTTGCAGAGCTATTTTTGGAGAAGTTTCTCCCGGTCACTCAGCGGGAGGCACTTCGCAGGCAGTTTGAGTGCCTCCAGCAGGGCTCTATGACAGTCACACAGTATGAGACTCGGTTCATTGATTTGGCACGCCATGATATAGTTATACTCCCCACAGAGCGAGAGAGGGTGCAAAGATTTATTGATGGATTGATTCAGCCGATCCGTCTCCAGATGGCTATGGGAACTGGTAGTGAAATTTCCTTTCAGGAGGCGGCCAATGCGACCCGCCGAGTCGAGATGGCCCTTGCACGAGGAGGTGGTCATGTGTTGGATAAGAGGCCTATCATTCTGGTAGGTTCAGTGGTACCTCATCTGGAGGTAGGGATTCTTATGGTAGAGGCCATTCACCGAGGCCCTTTCAGTCAGCGCTCCAGGTCTCACATGGTACTTTAGGTGGTCGTGGCTCTCAGCCGCAGTATTCTGACCAACAGCTTCACAGTTCCCCATCAGCATCTATCAGCGCACCACCACTCCATTATTCTCAGCAGCCGAGGGTTTGTTACACTTGTGGCGACGTGAGGCATATTACCAGGTATTGCCCCCGAGCCTCTGACAGCTCTCAGCAGCAGGGTCCTCGTCCTATGATTCAGGCATCAGGTGATCCACAGGCCGCCCAGCCAGCTAAAGGTGGGGGTAGAGGCCATAGAGGTAGAGGTAGGGATCATAGAGGTAGAGCTCGGACTGCCAGAGGTAGAGGTCAGCCAGCAGCCGATCGTCCTAGAGATATGATTTAGGGAGGTGGGACCTAGCCCCGTTGCTATGCTTTGCCAGCCAGGCCAGAGGCTGAGTCTTTAGATATTGTTATTACAGGTACTATTCTGGTCTATGATAGGGATGCTTCAGTGCTATTTGACCCTGGGTCTATGTATTCATATGTGTCGTCTTATTTTGCACCTTACCTGGCTATGCCTAGTGATGCCTTGGGTATCCCTGTTTATGTATCTACACCGGTGGGTGATTCTATAGTGGTCGACCGAGTTCATCGCTCCTGTGTGGTAGTGTTTGAGGGTCTTGAGACCTGTGTTGATTTATTGCTCTTAGACATGGTGGATTTCGACATTATATTAGGGATGGATTGGTTGTCCCCGTATCATGCTATCTTGGATTGTCACGCCAAGACTGTGACCTTGGCTTTACCATATTTGCCCTGATTGGAGTGGAGAGGGACCCCAGAACATGTCACCTGCAGTGTTATTTCATATGTAAAGGCTCGGCGTATGGTCGAGAAGGGGTGTTTAGGTTATCTAGCGTATGTTCACGATTCCGGCATAGAGGTTCCTTCTATTGACTCTGTTCCTATTGTTTGGGAGTTCCCCGAGGTTTTTCCTTCAGACCTGCCAGGTATGCCGCCCGATAGGGATATTGATTTATGTATTGATCTGGCCCCAGGCACGCAGCCCATTTCTATTCCGCCGTATCGCATGGCCCCGCCAGAGTTGAAGGAGTTAAGGGACTAGTTGCAAGATTTGCTAGAGAAGGGTTTTATCAGGCCTAGCATTTCTCCTTGGGGTGCGGCGGTGTTATTTGTGAAGAAAAAGGATGGATTGATAAGTATGTGCATTGATTACCGGCAATTGAACAAAGTGACGATTAAGAACAAGTATCCACTACCAAGGATTGATGATTTGTTTGACCAGCTTCAGGGTGCGAGAGTGTTTTCAAAGATATATTTGAGATTTGTCTACCATCAACTGAGGATTAGGGCGTCTGATGTCCCTAAGGCTGCATTCCGCACTCGGTACGTGCATTATGAGTTTTTGGTCATGTCATTTGGGTTGACCAACACCCCAGCAGCATTTATGGAGTTGATAAACTGAGTGTTCAGACCTTACTTGGACTTGTTCGTGATAGTCTTTATTGATGATATTCTGGTGTACTCCCGCATCTAGGAGGAGCACGAGCAGCACCTCAAAGTGGTTCTTCAGACTCTAAAGGATAGTCAGTTGTATGCTAAGTTCTCGAAGTGCGAGTTCTGGTTGAGTTCGGTTGCATTTTTGGGTCATATTATATCAGCAGAGGGTATTCAGGTGGACCCGAAGAAGATTGAGGCAGTCAAGAACTGGCCTCGACCAGCATCAACTACTGATATTCGGAGTTTCTTGGGGTTAGCAGGTTATTATCGCCAGTTCGTGGAGGGATTTTCATCCATAGCAGCCCCGATAAACAGATTGACCCAGAAGGGTGCCCAGTTCGGATGGTCAGACGAGTGTGAGTAGAGCTTTTAGAAGCTCAAGACGGCTCTGACTACGACACCGATATTGGTTTTGCCCACAGGCTCAGGACCCTATACAGTTTATTGTGATGCTTCCCGTATTGGGCTTGGTGCGGTATTGATACAGGATGGCAGAGTCATTGCTTATGCTTCGAGGCAGTTGAAGATCCACGAGAAAAATTATTCGGTTCATGATCTAGAGTTGGCAGCCATTGTTCATGCTTTGAAGATTTGGAGGCATTACTTATATGGTGTGACGTGTACACTGATCACAAGAGTCTGTAATACTTGTTCAAGCAGAAGGAGTTGAACTTGAGGCAGTGGAGGTGGTTGGAGCTATTGAAGGACTATGATATTACTATTTTGTACCACCCAGGGAGAGCCAATGTGGTAGCCGATGCATTGAGTAGGAAGTCCGCCAGCATGTGTAGTCTTTCTTATGTTCCGGTCAGCCAGAGACCACTTGCTTTGGATATTCAGGCCTTGGCCAATCGGTTTGTGAGATTGGACATTTCTGAGCCTAGTAGAGTGTTAGCTTGCACAGTCGCTCGTTCTTCATTATTGGAGCGTATCCGTGATCGACAATTTGATGATCCCCATTTATGTGTCCTGAGAGACGCGGTGCAACGTGGAGGTGCCACGAAGGTGACCTTAGATGATGATGGTGTTTTGAGGTTGCAGGGGCGAGTTTGTGTGCCAATTTCGATGGGATTCGAGAGTTGATCTTAGCGGAGACCCATAGTTCTCGGTATTCTATTCACTCGGGCGCCGCGAAGATGTATCAAGACTTGCGGCAGCATTATTGGTGGCGTAGGATGAAGAAAGATATTGTTGCATATATGGCTAGGTGTTTGAACTGTAAGCAGGTCAAGTATGAGCATCAGAGGCCTGATGGTTTGTTTCAGAGGATTGAGCTTCCCGAGTGGAAGTGGGAGAGGATTACCATGGATTTCGTTACTGGACTTCCGATGACTCGGAAGAAGTTTGATGCTATTTGGGTCATTGTTGATAGGCTGACCAAGTCAGCGCATTTTATTCCTGTTGCAGCCAGTTATTCATCGGAGAGGTTAGCTGAGATCTACATCCGAGAGATTGTTCGCCTTCATGGGGTGCCGGTATTTATCATTTCGGACCAGGGTACGCAGTTTACCTCGCGCTTCTGGAGAGCAGTTCAGAAGGAGTTGGGCACCCAGGTTCAGTTAAGCATAACGTTCCATCATCAGACGAACGGCCAGTCCTAGAGGACTATTCAAATATTGGAGGATATGCTCCGACCCTGTGTCATTGATTTTGGAGCCTCGTGGGACCAGTTTTTGCCTTTAGCAGAGTCTGCCTACAACAAAAATAACCAGTCTAACATTCAGATGGCTCCATATGAGGCATTGTATGGTAGGTGATGTCGGTCTCCAGTCGTATGGTTTGAGCCGGGAGAGGCTCGGTTATTGGGTTCAGATTTAGTTCAGGAGGCCTTGGATAAGGTCAAGATCATTCAAGACAGCCTTCGTTCGGCTCAGTCGCGGCAAAAGAGTTATGCGGATCGTAAGGTTCGAGATGTATCTTTCATGGTTGGTGAGCGGGTCTTGCTCCGAGTGTCGCCTATGAAGGGCGTGATAAGATTTGGGAAGAAGGGCAAGCTTAGCCCTAGATTCATTGGACCATTTGAGATTCTAGATCGTGTGGGAGAGGTGGCTTATAGACTTGCCTTGCCACCTAGCTTGTTAGCCGTGCATCCAGTGTTTCATGTGTCCATGCTTCGGAGGTATCACGGCGATCCAGCCCACATATTAGATTTCAGCACAGTCCAGTTGGACAAGGATCTATCTTACGAGGAGGAGCCGGTAGCTATTCTAGACCGGCAAGTTCGACAGTTGAGGTCGAAGAGTTTTCCTTCAGTGCGTGTGTAGTGGAAAGGTCAGCCTCCTGAGGCATCGACCTGGGAGTCCGAGTCTGATATGCGAAGCCGTTATCCTTATCTATTTCCTGACTCAGGTACTTCTCTCTTTTGTCCGTTCGAAGACGAACAGTTATTTTAGAGGTGGAGGATGTGACGACCCAAAGGGTCATCACCTGTTTCCTCATTTGTTCCGTGCTTCCGAGGCCTTAAAAACCTCACTTTTGCTTGCCTCGACTTGCGTGCGCAGTCCGGGCGTATAGCCGGAAGGTTAAATATGAATTTTGTATGGAAAATGATGAATTTTGATATTAATATGATTAAGGTTGACTTTGGTCAACATTTTGGGTAAACGGACCCGGACCCAAGATTGGACGGTCTCGGAAGGTCCGTAAAAAAATATGGGACTCGGGCATGTGCCCGGAGTCGAATTCCGAGGTCTAGAGCCCAAGAAAAGATTTTTTCTGTGAAATTGTTTTTCTGAAATTATTAAGGAAAAAGGAAATGAAAGTTGATTAAAAGACTGTGGTATCGGTTTCGTATTTTGGTTCCGACGCCCGGTACAAGTCTTAAATATGTGTTAAGCGCTTTCTGTAAAGTTTTGTCAAAATCGGACATCATTTGACGTGTTTCGGACCTAAATATCTAAAGTTTGAAGTTTATGAAGTTATAATCAAGAATGATGATTTTGGGGTTTGATCCCATATATATAATGTTATTTTGGCAATTTGATCGCACGATTAAGTCCGTAGGATGTTTTTGAGGTTGTGTGCATATTTGGTTTGGAGCCCCGAGGGCTCGGGTGAGTTCTGGATAGGCATCAGAGTGCATTTTGGACTTTAAAATTTTCTGGTATTTTGGCTTATGTGATCTTCACAAATGCGAAGTGGAGACTCGCAATTGCGAGCTCGCAAATGCGAGCCCTTCATCGCAATTGCGATGTCTGGGACTGTGGCCTATGATCGCAAAAGTGATAATCCTTTTTGAAAATGCGAAGTTCGGGAAATCTGCACTGGGTCGCAAATGGTATCATTTTGATCACTAATGCGGAGGGCCATTGATCGAAATTGCGAGGCCCCTTTTGCAAATGCAAAAGTCCCTGCATTGGCGTGGCTTCGCAAATGCGAAGCTTTGTTTGCAATTCCCACATTTTGGTCGGGGTTCGCAATTGCGAACCCCTGTTCGCAATTCCCATAGCAGAGACCTGCATTTTTCATACGTAGACGATTTTAAGCTTCATTTTTCACATTCCTCCAAAACTAAAACACCATAGGCGATTTTTCACGAGCAAACCTCATTCCAAAACAATTGTAAGTTGATTTTCACTTAATTTCTTCAATCTTTAACATCATTTATCATGTTTTCATCTTAAAATCAAGGTTTTTCATGGGTAAAAATGGGAATTTTGGGTAGAACCTAGGTTTTCTTAAAATTGGGGATTTGGACCTCAATATGAGGTCCGATTTTAGAACAAATCATAGATATGAACTCGTAGGGGAATGGGTAACCGGGTTTTGGTTTGAACCTCGGGTTTTGACCACGTGGGCCCGGGCGCATTTTGAGAAATTTTGAGTAAAACTTTGGGAAATTCACTTTCATGCATTCAAGTTTATTCAGTTGGCATTTGTTGATACATTCAAGAAATTTGTGAATATATTCGAGCGGTTTTGTGGTGAATTCGAATTGTAAAGCTATACTAGAGGCTTGAGTTGAGTTTGGAGCATTTGAGGTAAGTGTTTGATCTAAATTTGGCTTGAGGGAATATGATTAGAGTATTATTTGTTGATTACTAAATGTTGAGTACGGTGTATAGGCATGGTGACGAGTATCTATACGCCGGTGTCTAGCATGACCGTGGGTCCTTATTTGTGCATATTTGGGATTCGGTAGTGATTTTCCCTTCTTAATTGATGGTATGTATCTAATATGAAGAGGGTGAAAAGGAAATATGATTTGTAAACTCCTTGGAGCGTTGGATCGATCTTTGACTTGATTATAGAGTAAGAAATGAACGTGAAAGAAAGAGATGTGATTATTCCCTTGCCGGGACGTGTAAGTTATGGTTGTTATTCCCTTGCCGGGAAATTTAACTGCTTAGTCGTATTCTCTCTTGCCGGGAAACCATTATATATTATGAAATGGGATCGTGTGGCACGCCGACCACTTATATATTATGAAATGGGATCGTGTGGCACGCCGACCACTTATATATATATATATATATATTATGAAATGGGATCGTGTGGCACGCCGACCATGTATATATGCTAAAATGGGATCGTGTGGCATGCCGACCACCTAGATATGTTATAATATGGGATCATGTGGCACGCCGACCACTTATATAGATTATGAGAGCTGATGTAGTTTCGTGTTTACTTCTGACAAGTTGATTTCATCTGTAATTCCCCTACACATGTCCTTTCCCCATTTTAATTGGTATTTTTCTGCTATTATTGTTACAACCCATATTCACATGCGTTAGTTCATGCCATATGTTAGTTAACACAAATCCAATAAGGAATTATCCTTGAGTTGATAAGAAGTTAATCCTATTGATCGTAAGTGATACAAGGGTGCATAAGGGTGATTAACAAGTATTAGAAGTTAAACGAATCAAAGATGTTGTAACTCGTATTTTTGGGTAAATCTATAGGTGCTTAATATACTAAGGAGGTCATGGTTTAAGGTATTTGAATCATATAATATCCGTATCATAAGTCTTGAAGTCAAACGAGTTATGAAACAAAAGTCGACAAAAGTTGTCACAACTTAGGTTCATAGTTTTACTTAAACTTTAGGTCAAATGTTATTAAGCTTTTCTCCCAATATACTTGGAATTAAGGGGTGATCTACCCACCAAATTGAAGATCTATGAGTCTAGTTTCCAACGCATTAAACCGTTTATCAATACGACATTGGAGTAGAGAGATATAGGCATTTTTGTGAGACTGCACAAGCTGCTATGTGACAAGTAGGTGTGTCACCTACTTGTTTAAATGATGGCCCAATAAGAGGGAATTTCGGGGCAGCTATTGAGCCCATTTAAAGTGTTATCTCCTTCAATATAAACCTCATTATATATCACAAATAATCAGACCTAAACCCCTGCAAACTTCCTCCCAAAAATTCTCCACAAACCCTAATTGATTTTCCCTCTCTTTCAAGTTCAAATTAGGGGTAAACCCTAGAGTTTGAAGAACCAAGATAAAGGCTGAGTTATCCAACAAGTAAGGTGAGTTTACTGCTGTATTTCATACATTTATTCTTCTGTTAATTCATGGTAACTCGTTCTATACATGTAAGAACTCACGGGACGGTGATCGGAAGCCGTGAGTTCAAGTTATTCACTTGTAGCGGACTGTTTTGTGGACTGTTTTGTGCTGCTGTTGGGCTCCGTTTTTATTATTGTTTTGTGGAGTTTTGGAGGAGGCAGGGTGTGGAGAAACACCATATATATGTTGGGTTGTGGTCTGTTAGTTCTTCGTAATATTTTTGGGTCGTTTGATACGACTATGGTGTCCGTCGTATGTATGAAGTGATTAGGTTGTGTGTGGACTGTTTTGGGAGGCTCAATATGTTTATTAATGATGTTGTTTAGGCTGTTTGGTGATTGTTTTGAATGGTGTGAAGTCATATATATAGGGGAGGTGCTGTCCGTTTCATCGTAAAATAGGTTGTGGTCGATACATAATAGTTATGACGCTTGAATGATAACTATAGTATCGTTTCTCTTGTTGTAGACTAAGGAGTCGTGAAAATTGCATAGCTTGAGATTGGGGCAGTATATACAAGGTATGTGAGGCTATACCTTTCCTTCTTTTGCACGACTCCGAATATACATAATGTGATGAACGAGCTTCCAAAGATACTCTACTCTTAGAAGCTAGCAGTACTTACATTGTTTCCCCTCTTATGGGACGATTGATGTTAATGTTGCTTCTCTTATTCTTATGTTATCAATGTTGTTGGTATTTCCTGATTCCTATAAGGTTCATAGTGAAGAGTTACTCCTAATAACGCATACAAAGGATACCTTACGTCACTCCTAAAGGTTTATAACATAATTCCATGAGTCAAGCATGCACTATATATATATGTATCTATTTTACTCTACCGAGCCGCGCTATAGACGGCCGGGTATGGCACCTACTGTGCAACCACTGATCAGTTGGGTTTTACCGAGCTCCACGTGGCCGGGTACGATCTACCGAGCCTTATGATGGCCGGGTACGTTTTTACCGAGCCTATTACGGCCGGGTACGATATGATGATGATGATGCCCACAGAGGCGTATGTTTTAAAAAGCTTATATATTTATACATATGTATCATGCATTTCATGTCAGTAGCCCTCAGAGGTACTCAGATGTTACAGGTTGTATATTCTCTATCCATGTTTATATTACTGTTCGTGTTTATGCTTCCCTGCCTTACATACTCAGTACTTTATTCGTACTGACGTCCTTTTATTTGTGGACGCTGCATGTCGTGCTGCAGGTCCTGATAGACAGGCAGGTGTAGCTCCCCCACCACAGTAGGCTGTCCAGTTCAGCAGTGATTGGCGAGATCCCTTCTCCGGACTTGCCTTGGTCTTGGTATGCATTTTTGTTATAGACATTATGGGTATGTCGGGGCCCTGTTCCGGCTATGTTGCAGTACTTATGTTCCTATAGAGGCTCATAGACATGTGTCGACTCATGTATAGTTTGGTATGCCTTGTCGGCTGGTTTTTGTTGTATAGCCTTTCATGATAGCGTGGTAGGTCGTACCATATATATATAGTTTCTTGATTGTCTGGTCATCCCATGTTATGTAGGTTCATGCCATCATATTTTATTGTTGGTTGTCCATGATCCATGTCTACCATTTTTATTGACCTCCTCAGCTCTAAAAGATAATAAAGAAGGTTAGATAAAATATACGTTGGTGCTCGGCAAGTATGGTCAGGTGCTAGTCATGGCCCTCCAGTTTGGGTCGTGACAGTTATTTCGTTGCACTTGTATATATATATCTGCACAGGTTGTTTTTGGTAGGTCTTGTCTAGCCTCGTCACTACTTCGCTGGGGTTAGGCCAGGCACTTACCAGCACATGAGGTCGGTTGTGCTGATGCTACACTTCTGTGCATTTTGCACAGATCCAGGTTCTTTGGAGCAGCAGCAATATTAGTACGAGAAGAAGCTTTCATCTTCACGAGACCAAGGTAGCCTTGCAGGCGTCCGCAGGCCCGGCGTCTCTTCCTTATTTTCTCTTTTAGACTACTGCCTCCTAGTTTTTGAGACAAACATCTTATATATTTCTTTTAGACCCTTGTACTTAGTAAGTTCTTAACAGTTCGTGAGTAATGTGACACCAAATCTTGGGTAGAAGCTATTATTGATTATTCCGTGTTTTGTTTCAGATTTGTAAACCAGACTTCCGCTATTATTGTTATTGTTAAATTCCATGTCCTATATTGATCCTATAAATGGTTGATAGGTTTGTTTATTAATGGGAAGGTAATTAAGTTAACTTGCCTAGCTATCACGAGTAGGTGCCATCACGACTCCGATGGTGGGAAATCCGGGTCGTGACAAAGTTGGTATCAGAGCACTAGGATACATAGGTCTCACGACTCACGGACAAACTTGGTAGAGTCTGAGGGATCGGAACAGAGACTTCTGTATTTATCCCAGAGGCTATGGAGTTAGGAAAAGTTTCACTTTTGTTCTTTCTTGTCGTGCGATTCTGTTTCTCAGATACTGATTGTCTTTCCACTCTGTTCTTTCGCAGATGGCGAGAACACGTGCTTCCTCTTGTACCGCGTAGCAGCCCGAGCCCCCAGAAGCAGCTCCTGCAAGTGGCAGAGGCCGAGGCTGTGCCAGAGGCCGAGGCAGGGGCAGAGCTCAGCCCCGAGTAGCAGTCCCAGAGGTGGAGCCTCATATTGACTATGATGAGGAGGTTCCAGCCTTAGCAGCTCCGGTATGCCCAGCTCAGGTCCTAGGAGGGGTCATGGTCACCCCAGATCTTCAGGATGCTTTAATTAGATTGGCAGGCTTTGTGGAGAGTGTCACTAGAGTGGGTTTGCTGCTAGTAGCACCAACCACTTCTCAGGCTGGGGGAGGGGCTCAGACTCCTGCTACATGTACTACGGAGCAGGTAGCTCCCCAGGCTCATGTCCCAGTTCAGCCAGCTGTGACAGCTCAGTCAGGTATTACAGTCCAGACCGGCGATGGAGCGGCGATGTCTTCGGATGCTTTGTGGAGACTTGATAGGTTCTCCAAGCTCTTCACTACCACATTCAGTGGTGCTTCATCAGAGGATCCGCATGGTTTCTTATTCAGCTGCAATAAGATCCTTAGGACTGTGGGTATTGTGGAGACCAATGGGTTCGACTTTGCCACCTTTCGGCTTGAAGGGTTCCGCCAAGACTTTGTGGAGGTACTATTGTTTATCTAGACCAGCAGGGTCTCCAGCATTGATGTGGGATCAGTTCGCATAGCTGTTTTTGGAGAAGTTTCTCCCGGTCACTCAGCGGGAGGCACTTCGCAGGCAGTTTGAGCACTTCCAGCAGGGCTCTATAACAGTCACACAGTATGATACTCCGTTCATTGATTTGGCATGCCATGCTATTGTTATACTCCCTACAGAGCGAGAGAGGGTGCGGAGGTTTATTGATGGATTGATTTAGCCGATCCGTCTCCATATGGCTGTGAGAGCTGGTAGTGAGATTTCCTTTTAGGAGGCGGGCAATGCGGCCCGCCGAGTCAAGATGGCCCTTGCACGAGGAGGTGGTCATGTGTCGGATAAGAGGCCTCATCATTCTGGTAGGTTCAGTGGTACCTCATTTGGAGGTAAGGATTCTTATGCTAGAGGCCATTCACCGAGGCCCTTTCAGTCAGCACTCCAGGTCTTACATGGTACTTTAGGTGGTCGTGGCTCTCAACCACAGTATTCTGACCAACAACTTCACAGTTCCCCATCAGCACCTATCAGCGTACCACCACTCCGTTATTCTCAGCAGCCAAGGGCTTGTTACACTTGTGGCGACACGAGGCATATTGCCAGGTATTTCCCCCGAGCCTCTGACAGCTCTCAGCAGCAGGGTCCTCGTCCTATAATTCAGGCAGCAGGTGATCCACATGCCGCCCAGCCAGCTAGAGGCGGGGGTAGAGGCCATAGAGGTAGAGGTATGGATCATAGAGGTGGAGCTCGGACCGCTAGAGGTAGAGGTCAGCCAACAGCCGATCGTCCCAGAGATATGATTCAGGGAGGTGAGACCCAACCCCGTTGCTATGCTTTGCCAGCCAGGCCAGAGGCTAAGTCTTCAGATACTATTATTACAGGTACTATTCTGGTCTGTGATAGGTATGCTTCAGTGCTATTTGACCCTGGGTCTATGTATTCATATGTGTCGTCTTGTTTTGCACCTTACCTGGCTATGCCTAGTGATGCCTTGGGTATCCCTGTTTATGTATCTATACCGGTGGGTGTTTCTATAGTGGTCAACCGAGTTCATTGTTCCTGTGTGGTAGTGTTTGAGGGTCTTGAGACCCGTGTTGATTTATTGCTCTTAGACATGGTGGATTTCAACGTTATATTAGGGATGGATTGATTGTCCCCGTGTCATGCTATCTTGGATTGTCAAGCCAAGACCGTGACCTTGGCTTTACCAGATTTTCCCCTATTGGAGTGGAGAGGGACCCCAGGATATGCCACCCGCAGTGTTATTTCATATGTAAAGGCTTGACGCATAGTCGAGAAGGGGT
>MU680930.1:7381-23146 GCA_026770625.1 Nicotiana glauca | reverse complement strand
AGATTATTTATTTACTTATAATATTAATTATTAAGTAAATCTATTCATGTCCTTATTCGTAATTTGACACTTAAAAGCACTTTCTAAAAAGCTTGGCCAAACACAAATTATTTCTCAAAAGTGCTTTTTAGACTGATTAGCCAAACACAAACTGCTTCTCTCCAAAAGTACTTTTTTCAAAAGCACTTTTAAAAAAAGCACTTCTCAAAATAAGCTGAATTCTCCAGCTTGGCCAAACAGGCTATACAGTCATTTTTGTGCAGTCTATAGCTACCACTACTCCACGTCTCCACCAGTAAAAAGCATCATTTTTTCTTCTTCTAATATATATAACGACAATTTTTTTTATAAGCTCTATTGTTTTTTAAAAAGCAATTCTCTCTTCTGTATTTTATTTATTTTATTTTATTTTTTATTTTATAATTTCTCTATAAAGTTTATTATGGACAAGTAGAAGTGAAGGAAGTGAATGTTTGGGTGGTGTTTACAGTTGATTTGTAGTTGTGAAGGCTTGCATTTCAGGGCAGAAGAAAGGAGCTCAAATTTTCCCACTGTTTGAGCTGCCGTTCAAAAGGTGAGCAAAAAAGTACTAAACCTTTTAACTATACCAATTAATGATGAATTAAAGGGCGAATCTTAGTTGAACTTAATAAATTCCAGATCGAATAAAATGAAATACACGTGAGACGAGTAGTGCTCAAGAGCATTAAATAACGGATTTAATACTCTATGATTGACAATACATACGATAGCATAAATATGTAATAAATGTAAATAATGGCAATGAATGTAATAAGAAAAGATCTACCACCCAATTATTATATGATTTGGATGTTCCTTTTCTCTGTCAGCGACATGAAAAAATGAGAAGTTAAGATGGGTGTGGAAACTTTGGATCTATGGATAAAGATTGAACAACGTGTGCTTCAATAATATTATCAACGAACAAGATAATTTTTGGATATTCTCTTTTGTCAGCCTTTACAATGTGTTCTTATTAGAGAGCGAAAAAGATCCCCCTTTTTGTTTTCTATCTCTTCCTATTTATAAAGGATATTCCAAAAAAATCCTAAAAAGAACAACATAAAGAATATCCAAAGGAATATTCTTTATGTTTACCTCTGAACCTATTCTACCATTATTTTCTTACCTTGGCAACCCGCTTATTGCACCAGCCTTTGTGAGAGCAACCTTCAATCGTTATATCATGGTCGACCCGTCCTTTATTTTACTTATCCCAAATTTGGACCTATACAGTTAGTCCCTCCTCTTGTTGAGGTCGTGGCCTTGCATGTCCTCGATAAGCGAACATGATTTGCCTTTGTTTTGGTAGAATATAGCTGTTGCATAAGCCGGGTCGACAAAGGTCGAGAGAGCGACATAACCAGCGGAGTCATGATTGGTGTGGCTGCCATGGGGTGACATCATAGCCACACGCGTTATCATTACGCACCTTTTCCTGTCGCTTTGGTTTTGGTGCCGTTGATAATCTTTTGCTTGATTCTTGCACCATCCATCCCTATAAATAGATGGGGGTTTCGTTTTTTAGAAGTTTCCACCATCCCTTTCCTTGCATGAACATTGTTTTCTCTTGATCTTCTTTGCCAGCTTCTGTTCTCGATTTTGCTCTCACGAATCCATATCTCTCCTTTTTACCTTAGTGGTTACCTCCTTCTTCAGGTTTAGTAGCATACCTTTTATCGTCGACATGTCACACTCCCTTCGTTGTCACGATGAAATTTCCGATGCCACTCCGTTGTCGGTGGCTCCTCCTTCCGGCGGCGAGGATTTTGTGATCGAAGAGGATGAGAGCTTTCCTACCGTGGAGGAGATATTTCCTAGAAACCCCTTGTCCAGAAGCAATTTTCATAAGGAACCTGCTCCTGCTCCTATTCAGGTAATCCCCAAGACCGGGCCGTCTCATATAGCTGAGCTCTGATCTACATATCATGTCACTTCTCACGTCGAGATAGTTTTGGTTGGCGGCGACATCGTAGAGGTCCATCGACATCGCTATTATGCCTTTTATGTCTACCCTTTCTTAATTGGTTATACTCTCCCTCTTCTCCCGTTAGCGGAGAAATTTTGCCGATTTTACGTCTTCCCGGTACAGCTATCCCCGTATTTGTATTAAGCTTTCCTGATGCTAACAAAGTATGCGGAATTAGCCAGTTGCGAGGTCGATATTCGCCACCTATTACACTTGTTTTCACCAATTTTTTATAGAGGCACTATGATATACTTGCCACATCGTAGGACCAGAGAGCTGATAGTTGGAATGGATGACATGACGAATAGGAGGTTTTGGCACAAGTACTTCTTTATCAAAACCAAACACTTGGTATCGGACCCTGCAGGATTTCCCGAGCAGTGGAACTATAATCATAGGTGTTGTTGGTATATGCTTGTAATCTTCTTTTCGCCCCTTCATTTTTCATTTATTTGTGGTTTCTTTGTGTTATTGTTTTATCTGAGAGGCATGCACCCTTTCCCGTCATCGGCATTGAAGACTAGGTGGCTTGCATGCTACCTCACATGGCGGGTATTCGAGATTGGGTAGTTTTCTACAAACGTTTTGGGCCAAAGGTATTGTCTAGTAAGTGTTACTTTTGTTTCAGCCTTCTATTGTTTAGCGTTGTTTGTTGATACGACCTATTTATGATGACAGGTTGACGGGCTTCCAAAAAAAGCTCGGGTGTCGGCATTTCGCTAGGCTATTGCAACGGTAAAGATGCAATTTACTCTAGCTGAGTTCGTCTGCGCAAGTCGTGCTCAAGCTCTGTCAGCTAGGTACTCTCCTCAGAATGCTGTTGTACGGGATGAGATCTCTTCCCGACCTATCTACCACCTTGTAGATGAGTCATCTAACCGAGCAGAGTCGCAATCGATAAAAAGGCGAAGAATGGAACTTGGGAAAATTGTCACCACTAGTGTTGAAACGAGGAAGTTCATTGCCTCGAGGGCAGCGTCCGCACTTGTGCCAGACATTGGGGCCATTTTTATGGCGGATGCCATTATGGCGGGGAGGTCCCCTAGGGCCGATGGGGTACATCAAGGCGGGGAGCCTATACGGGCTGCTGAATGCAGTGTGTCATCAGTGGCTGGAGGAGATGGAGCGGTGTTCGTAGAGGGCGATGAATGAAGGACGGTCGTTTTTAAGAAGGTGACCTCTAAGTACAAAGAGTACTGTACTAAGCATCGAGTGTTGGCTGACGTCTTTAACCAAGATAGTGAGTTTCAGCTATTTTGTGACGGGCTCAAACAGAGAGAGGAAGAGTTGGCGAGGAAAGTTGAGGAGCTGAAGGAGCGGGATGATGAACTGATGAATAACATAGGTCGATGCAACGAGCTTGAGGCGGCTCTTAAGGCCAAGAAGGATGAGCTAGAGGTGAGCAAGGGGGCGATGGCTGAGAAAACTGACCTTCAAGTGCGGGTGGCTTCCTTAACTGCTGAGCTTGGTTAGAGGGAAATGGAGGCTATTGATTTGAGAGGCGAGTTGAGTGTTAAGGTCGAGGAATTGACTCATGTCGAAAAAGGAAGGGTGGTCGCCGTATTTGAAGTAGCGGCCTTAGATGACACCCTCTGTTTTTGTAGGTCTAAGCGGGATAATGAGGTGGAGACAGCAGCGCTCAAGGTGGAGAGGTTAGAATAGCGCATCCAGGATCTGGAGGCAGAGTTGTCCAGATTAAAAGAACAAGTTGTTTCTATGAAGGCTGAGGAAGTGTGACGACAGTCGCAACCATCTACGTTTCATAATTTGTCGATCCTGTTGTGTCGCATGGTTGTATGAGATGTGGGTTCATGCTGAGGCTCAGCTTGATGTGTAAAAGTCACTGAAGGCCAACGGGAACATTTTTTAGGCTGAACTTGAGGGTCTCCGTGTTAAAGCATGTGCGGCCCGTGAAGCTTGTGGTTATCACCCTGGTACGCCTGGTGGGGAGGATGTTGATGATGCAAATAGGCTCGCCTTTGACTCTTGGTATAATGATGAGTACGCCAAAGGAGATGATGCGGTGTAGGTCCGTTATACTTATTTTTCTTTTGCCCTTCTATTTTTGTGAGGGCGTCTTCGGGCTCTTCGTAAAACATTTTTTAATATAACAGTTGTAATGGAATTATTACCTTTTTGCCGTGTCTTTCTGGAGTCATTTTTTGTTTGCTATGCGATGAAGTCCCTGGCCTTTCGGCCGCTTGTGTGTAGTGTTTTGGCGTAGTTGATCGTAGATCCTAATTAACTCAAGCGAGGTCGAGTGTAATGTAATTCTAGCGATGTCAAATGTGAAGTAATTATAGCGAGGTCGAATGTTAAGTAATTCAAGCGAGGTCAAATGTTAAGTAATTTGAGCGAGGTCGAGTGTTAAGTAATTTGAGCGAGGTCGGGTGTTAAGTAATTCGAGCGAGGTCAAATATGAAGTAATTCGAGTGAGGTTGAGTGTTAATAAATTTGAGTGAGGTCAAATGTTAAATAATTCGAGTGAGGTCGAATATTAAGTAATTTGGCCAGAATGGCCAGAATTGCACGAGGTCTTCGAAAAATGGCACGGCAAAGACCTCGTGCATCACAACCGCCAACAACCCTTCAAACGGGAATAAGCGTGGAGAGTATTCGCTTGATGTGCCATTTTTCGAAGAACCGGGGGTCTTTTTTCTGGTGAATTGGGGTCCATTGTCGCAGCTAATTTCTTTGGGGATGCCGAAGCAGCATATGATGTTTCTCCATATGAATGTGATAACTTCCTATTCGTGTATTTTGGCGAATGAACCTGCTTCCACCCACTTGGAAAACTAGTTAGTTAAAACCAAAAAGAATCGTGTGTTACCTCGTCCAGCTGGGAAGGGCCCAATAATATCCATTCCCTATTTGATAAATGGTCGTGGTGATATAACCGAGTAGAGGAGCTTGCCTGCTTGGTGTATCATAGGGGCGTATTTCTAACATTGCTCACACTTATTGATGTAGTTTGCGGCTTCCTTCTTCATCGTGGGCCAGTAATATCCTGCTCGAATTAGGCATCTGACGAGGGCTCAGTTGCCAGTATGGGCACCATAATGGTCATCGTGTACATCTTCGAGGACGCGCCTCGTTTGGTTCGGCACTAGACATTCGCCAAGGGCCCCCCAAATGTTCTTTTGTATAGGTCATGGTTGATGATATTGTACCTGGCCGCCTATATTCAAGGCTTTTTGGCTTCCTTTTTGTCTGATGTTAGTATTCCCTCCTGCAAGTATGCTATGATGCGGTTACGCCAGTCCCAAGTCAAATTTACAGAGTGTACCTCGAGTTGGTCTATTGACAAGTGGAGGAGGGTGACCACGTTTTCTTGAGTGATGTTTTTGGTTGCTGCTGCTAATTTGGCGAGGCCATCTGCCTTGATATTTTGTGCTCGAGGTATCTGGTCGAGTTGACATTCATCGAATTCTGGTAGTGGTTTATGAATTTCTGCCTGGTACTTTTGTAGCCTTTGTTCTTTGACTTGGAAAGTCCCTGTGACTTGCTTGACAATGAGTTGTGAATCGCATCTGAGGATGACTCGTCGTCCTCCGTATTTGAGGTACATCTTTAGTTCTGCAATTACGGCATCATACTCGGCCTCATTGTTAGTCATATCGGGGCACCGTATGGATTGGCGGATAACTTCGCCTGTTGGAACCTCGAGTACGAGTCCCAGTCCAAATCCTAACACGTTGGATGCGCCATCAATGTATAGGACCTATGGATAAGGTTGGACGCAAGGTGTACGAGAAGCCTCCTGCTCAACCTCGGGCATTATTTTAGCACTGAAGTCGATGACGAAGTCGGCAAGTACCTGTGATTTTATCGTTTTCGACGCTGATATGTTATATCCTGCGCGCTTAATTCTATGGCCCACTTGGCTAGTCTTCCCGATAATTTGGGTTTATGTAGGATTCTCCATAGGTGGAGGTCGTTACAACCGATATGGGATGGTATTGAAAATAGGGTCTAAGCTTTCGTGAAGCTATAACCAATGCTAAGGCTAATTTCTCAAGGAAGGGGTACCTCGTTTCGGCGTCGACCAGGGTTTTGCTAATGTAATAAACTGGAGATTGCGTACCTTTTTTTTGGCAGACTAGCACTGCGCTTACCGCGTCTGCTGAGATAGCCAATTATATTAGGAGGCGTACGCCAGGTTCTGCTTTGGCGAGTAGTGGGGGCGAAGACAAGTATTCCTTTAGTTCTCTCAAGGCCTCGATGTATTCTAAATTCCACTAGAGCCCGTTATCTTTTTTCAGCACGTTGAAGAATTTATGGCACCTGTTGGATGACCGTGGGATGAACCTCAATAGGGCGGCTATACGGCCAGTCAGTGTTTGCACCTATTTCTTGCTAGTTAATACTTCAGGTGTGATGACACAAAAGGCCATCTCTTGTTTTAACAGTCAAATCTATGTCTCGAGGCCTTCAACACCTCCTTGTGTCTCACCTCATTTTTCTTGCGCAGTCCGGGCATATATCCCGAAAGCCTTTATGTGAAAACTTGAGAAAAATGCTAATTTTGCCTTTAAAATTAAATTTAAGTTGACTTCGGTCAACATTTTGGGTAAACGGACCCAAATCCATGATTTGACGGTCTATAGAAAAATATGGGACTTGCGCGTATGCCCCGAATTGAATTCCGAGGTCCCTAGCCCGAGAAAAGAATTTTTAAAGAAAATTATTTGCTGGAAGATATAAAGACTTTTGGAAATAAAATGGTGTGTGTTCTTGATGGTATCGGGCCCGTATTTTAGTTTTGGATCCCGATACAGGTTAAAAATAATGTTTAAGTTGAATCTGTGAAATTTTTTGAGAATCGGAGTTGATTTGATATAAATCGGACCCTCGGTTGTGAAAATAGTAACTTTAGGTGTTCTTGAGAATTTCGTTGATTTTGATGCTAAATTCGTAGTTGTTGATGCTAATTTGATGATTTGATCGCACGAGCCAGTCCGTATAATATTTTTGGACTTGTGTGCATGTTTGTTTTGGAGTCCCGAGGGCTTGGGTGAGTTTTGGATAGGCCACAGAGTGTTTTGAGACTTAAAAGAAATAGCTATTGTGTTGCAAATCTGCAGACTTCACATTTGCAAAGTCTAGCTTGAAAATGCGAGCATCGCAATTGCGATCAGAGGGCAGGGAGGGGGACCTTCGCATTTACGAAGCTCAATATCGCAATTGCGACCTCAGCAGTCGCCGCATTTGCGAAGCTAGCAGCTCAAGCCAAGCTTCGCATTTGCGATGCTTTGGCCGCATTTGCGAACCTGTTATCGCAAATGCGATAACTGCGACTGTGTAAATTGTAACTTAGATGGGATTTTCATCATTTTTCAAATTCTCTCAAACTCTAACTCTCATAGACCGTTTTCCAAAGAAAAGTTCTTCCCCAAATCACAGGTAAATAACTTCTAACTCATTTCTCTCAATCTACTTCATCTTTTTACAAAATATCATCACAAAATCTAGGGATTTTCATAGGAAATTGGGTGTTTTGGGTGAAATTTGGGGATTTCAAAATTTGGGGAATTAGACCTCAAATTGTGGTCGGATTCCAAAACTAATTGCATATCTGGGCTCGGTGGTGAATGTATAATCGGGTTTTGGTCCGAACCTCGAGTTTTGACCATGTGGGCCCGGGAGCGATTTTTGACTTTTTGGAAAAAATGATAGAAAACCTATAATTAAGCATTGGAGTTGAAATCTTTAGCATTTATTGATGTTGTTATGTTAATTGCAGCTAGATACAATTGACTTGGAGACGGAATCTAAGGGGAAAGCGGTATTTTAGGTTTGAGTTTTGCCGTAGAATTCGAGGTAAGTGTTTGGCCTAACCTTAGATTGAGGGAATAGGTTTTGTGTCTTATTTGCTACGTGTTAGTGTTGTGTACGACGTATAGGTGTGGTGACGAGTATCTATACGTTGGCATCAAGCATTCCCATGAGTCTTATATTGTGTTTGTGGTGATTCTCATAATGTATTTTCCATGCTTAAATTGAAGATTATTCCCGTTGAACAAGATTATGATATTTTCTTGGTATTTGACCATTCTTGAGTGTTGCTCCGAGTTTGGTCCGAGTTGAGATTCATTTTGTGGAGATAACTGTTGGAACAAGATTGGTTATAGTTGATTCCCTTGCTGGGACTTGTATTTGTTTCCATTGTTGATTCCCTTGCCAGGATTTGTATTTGTTTCCATTGTTGATTCCCTTGCCGGGATGTTATTATTTCTACTGTTTGGGTGAGGAAAGAGTGATAAAGCACAAAGGGTGATGTCGTGCATATTCATGCTTATGCATATGGTAAGGAAAGAGTGATAAAGCACGAAGGGTGATGCCGCGCACATTTAGATTTATATTTATGCATATGGTGAGGAAGAGTGATAAAGCACGAAGGGTGATTCCATGCACATTTACATTTATATTTATACATATGGTGAGCAATAGTGATAAAGCATGAAGGGTGATGTCGTACACATTTCCATTATTGATTGCATGGTGAGGATTGAGAGTAAAAGCACGAAGGGTGATGCCGTACATTTATTTTCTGTTGCTGTGATTATTTGCTGTTATCGGTTCAAGTGCCTTGATTGTTTCGTTTTCGTTATTTTTGTGTTCCCTTATTCTGGTATTCCCCATAGCATGTTGCTCCTTCCCGTAAACTTTTGATAACTTCTATTATTGTTATTCTGTTAGATATTGTTAACTGCACAAGTTTATGAATATTGGTCGTGTCCCAGCCTCGTCACTACTTCGCCGAGGTTAGGCTCGGCACTTATCAGTACATAGGGTCAGTTGTACTGATGCTATACTCTGCACTTTTGTGCAGATCCCGATACTAGACGCTACAGATCGTAGTTCAAGATTGTTGCCTTCAGTCCAGTGGAGACCCGAGGTAGTCCTGCAGGCGTCCGCAGGCCTTGGCATCCCTTTCTATCTTGCTTCTATTCCGTTTTATCTATTTTTGAGATAGATTTGTATTTTCTTGTTCAGACCACTATTTATAGTATTCGTAGACAGTCCGTGAAATTGTGACACCAATTCTGGATGGAGTTTTATTATGGATTTTGTATTAGTATTAAGTTAAACTGTTAAATTTTGTTCTTCCACATTTTGATTTCCGTTGATTTTCTTATATCATATGGTAAATTGTTAAAGATAAAGGAAAAGGGTAAAATAATCGATAACGTTAGCTTGCCTAGCGGGTTCAATATTAGGCGCCATCACGGTCCCGAAAGTGGAAAATTTGGGTTGTGACATCAGGTATCCCTTCAATGGCTAGGTTGACTTCGGTGCCTCTTTGTGACACCAAGAAATCGAGGAATTTGACCGAGGTTACGCAAAAGGCACATTTTTTAGGGTTCAATTTCATGTCGTACTGCCTTAATATACTGAAGGTTTCTTTCAAGTGGTCGATCTGGTCTTCTTTCCTTTTTGATTTTACTAACATGTCATAGATGTAAACTTCCATTGTTTTGCCGAGTTGATCCTTGAACATCTTGGTGACCAACCTTTGATACGTTTCCCCTGCGTTCTTCAACCCAAATGGCATGACTCTGCAACAGTACGTCCATGATAGGTGATGAAAGTAGTATTTTCTTGGTCCTCCTCCTCCAGGAGGATTTGGTTGTAACCCGAGTAGGCGTCCAAGAAGCTTAACAATTCGTGTCTCATGGTTGCGTCGATGAGCTAGTCGATGTGAGGCAATGGGAAGGAGTCCTTTGGGAAGGCCTTGTTTAGGTCTGTAAAATCCACGTACATCCGCCATTTCCCATTTTTCTTTTTTTACCATGTCCACATTGGCAGCCCATTGGGGGTAGTTTTATTCCCGGATGGAACCGTTATCAAGTAGCTTATCCACTCCATCACCAACGGCCTCATTGATTGCAGCATTGAATTTTCTTCTTATTTGCTGTACTGGTGGGTACAGCGGGTCGACGTTCAACTTGTGTGTGGCAAGTCCCTGATGACATCTGTTTGTGCGTCGAGTTCGGTCCCCGACTTTGGTAATTACTATGCTTCTCAGTTTTTTCCTTTTAGCTGTTGAGTCTACGTGCAATCCTGAGCGATACGATAGCATTCTTGGGCTATACGTTGTTCGCCTCACATGCAGAATATCCCACATGGAGTAGGGAATTTGATCACTTGATACAATTTTGTTGGGATGGCCCGTATGGCATGTATCCAGGGCCACCCTATGATGGCATTGCAAGTCGTGTCTTGGTCCATAACATGGAACGTTATTTCTATGGTGACGTCGTGCGCCAGAACGGATAGCGTTATCTCCCTAGAGGTTCGCTCAACTGCATTGTTAAAACCTGTTAGTGTTATGCAATATGGTACTATCTTTTCTTCGAGTCTCATTTGTATGAGAACTCGAGGATGGATAATACACACCCTCTTCCGTCGTCTACCATTATTCATTTCATATCAGTATCTAAAATACATAAAGTAATAACAAGAGCATCGAAATAAGGGAAAGCCAAATTGTCGGTATCTGGCTTATCAAAGATAATACTGTCTCCGAGATCGTCGTACCGTTTGTGGGTGATCGACCGCTTCAGTTTATGTGTGGTAGTGAACTTCACATAGTTGATCGCTGCATCATCACCTCCGCTGGTGATCATTTGGATGGTGCGAGCAGGGAATGATGGCTTTGGAAGGCCCTTGTGTTGTTCGCGTCCGTGGCCGAAGTTAGCTCGTCCGCGGTTGCTCATCAACTCCCTCAGATGCCCTTGGTTTAGCTTATTTACTACCTCTTGCCGTAGATCTATGCAGTCCTCAGTTTTATGACCCCGCTCCTGGTGAAATTTACAGAGGACGTTCGACTTTCTAGTACTCAGGTCGGACTTCATCTTTTGTGGCCACTTCACCTTTGAGCCAAGCTTCTCTAGTGCGTACACTATTTCTGAAGGGGAAACACAAAAATTGTGAGCAGATAAGAGTGAAGGCATAACTCTTTGGTTTCTTTGAGTCCTTGTATGTGGCCCAGACGACCTTTCCGCATGTCGAGGTGACAGTGGGATGTCGATTCTGACGTAGGGTTTGTGTCTTTCTCGGTTGAGACGGGGGCCTGATTGATTTCTTCGACCGTCATTACGATGATCTTTTCTCGACTCCGTTTGAACTGATGTCAACCATTGGGTCGAACCGTTAAGGTTGTCCTCGTAGGCTCTCACCTCGGCATAGTAGGCATTGTGGATTTCTTCTCAAGTGGTGGGAGGGTATTTCATGATCCTGCTTAATAACTTTCTGGTTGCTCTCGACCCGTTCCTGTTCAACCCGTTCTGGAAAGCTACTACCGCTATCCATTCTGATACATTAGGTAGGCTCATTCTTACCCTATTAAACCGGGCGAGGAGTCCCTGAGTCCCTCGCTAGGCGATTGCCTAACGACAAATATATCGTTTACTCTAGCCTCCGCCTTTTTACCTCCACCATGGGCGGTAACAAACTTGTTGGCCATTTCCTTGAAAGTTGTTATTGACCGTACCGACAGTTGTGAATACCAGGTTAAGGCTCCCCCCATTAGGGTTTCGCCGAATTTTTCAGTAACACTGATGGTACTTGCTCCTTCGAAAGGTCATTGCCCTTCACCGTTGTGACGTAATAGATGATGTAATCTTCGGGGTCTGTAGTACCATCGTATATCTTCAAGTACGATGACATTTTAAAGGTATTGGGAATGGTATGTGGAGTCGCTTCCTCGTTGTGCGGTTGTTCGATGAACCGGCCAACATCTCTCTTTGGTAGCAACTTTGGGGTACCCGGTATCTTGTCGACCCTTTCTTGATGCTCCCTCATCTGGTCGCGGAGTGTCTTGTTTTCATTTTTTATTTCTTCCATTTTCTTCAAAATAGCTGTCAGTGCGTCATTACCTGCATCAACAGTGGTGTAAGTGTTAGTTGTTTGGGGTGTAGGCTATTCGCCAATGATCGTTGTGATATCTGCTTGCGTGGTGTTTCTATTTTCCCTTTGAACGGTTTTATCAAGTATGTTGTTTAGAGTACTCGTCTACCATTCTTCCAATAATTTTTTTACTACTGGCGGTGCTTCCTCAACCGTGGATGTTGACGCTCCTCTCTCGCATGAAGCTGTTACACTTTCATGAGGAGGAGGTGAGTCACTCCGTCTGAGCGTAGCGTCTAGTGTCACATTCTCGTTGTTTTCCCTGTCATCCTCGTTATAGTGTTCAAAATATTAGTAGTGACACCTGTTATTGCTTTCTGTCTTGCCTCTCCTTTTCCTGCCATCGTTAGTTTGTACAAACGAAGAACACATGGCTACCTTTTTTATGATCTAGAAGGAACTGAAATTTCAACTAAAATCTCCCCACAAACGACGCCAAATTGTTTGAGCAAAAAAGTACTTTTTAACTATACCAATTAATGATGAATTAAAGGGCGAAACTTAGTTGAACTTAATAAATTGCAGACCGAATAAAATGGAATACTCGTGAGACGAGTAGTGCTCAAGAGCATTAAATAACAGATTTAATCCTCTATGATTGACAATAAATACGATTGCATGAATATGTAAAAAATATAAATAATGGCAATGAATGTAATAAGAAAAGATCTACCACCCAATTATTATATGATTTGGATGTTCCTTTTCTCTATCAGCGACATAAAAAAATAAGAAGTTAAGATGGGTGTGGAATCTTTGGATCTATGGATAAAGATTGAACAACGTGTTCTTCAATAATATTATCAACGAACAAGATAACTTTTGGATATTCTCTTTTGTGAGCCTTTACAATGTGTTCTTATCAGAGAGTGAATAAGATCCCCCTTTTTGTTTTCTATCTCTTCCTATTTATAAAGGATGTTCCAAAAAAACCCTATAATGTACAACATAAAGAATATCCAAAGGAATATTCTTTATGTTTACCTCTGAACCTATTCTACCGTTATTTTCTCGCCTCGGCTGCCCGATTTTGGCACTAGCCTTTGTGAGAGCAACCTTCAATCGTTATATCATGGTCGACCCCATTCTTTGTCTTACTTATCCGTTACCACCGAATCGCCAAATTTGGACCTATACAGGTGAGTATTGTGCGTATTTCAGTAGGTCCATGAGGAAACCTTGAGCACCGTTTCCAAATGGTGAGACTCTGCAGATTGCAATTTCAAATTGCATTCTAAGCTCATTTTCATGCTTAAATCAATAATTGTTGCATATGTTGGGTATGAACTTCTACTAATTAAGCACATATGTTGTACAGAGTCTCTGACATTTGAACATTGCCTATGACAATAAACATTAATAGCGAAGCAGCAGTTTCAGCTAATTACTTTCAAATATATTTTGCCTATGGTAAGTTATGAACCTTCCACAAAATGAACCGCACAATTACATTTAAGGATAATGGTATGTACATCTTTTGTTTCTATTTCATGACACTACTGTATTGGGGAAAAATTGAATTTATATTGAAGATGACGTGGCATGACACGTGGACTGGTCGAATGATCAAAACATGATGATCAGTTAAGAGGCACGAGCGACAACAGATACGAAGAGAAGAAAGTTAAATAGGCACGAGATGCTATTCAAATGATACGAGTCTCGTATCTATTTAACTTATTTAAAGCCAGGAGATTAGAAGGAATTAAAGATATGAATCTGATGACATAAAAGAGTCCAAATTCAGTATTAAATGTCAAATACGTTAGCGAATCAGTATTGAATAGGAATGATTGTGTAACGTTTCATTTAATGTCATTTAATGCTCATAATTGCCTCATTAAGGCTAAGGTATTACACATTTTTCTAGAAAAATCAACTACTAAGGAGGAGATCTCAGCATTTGTAAGGACACGAAATATCATTGATATTACACTGAAATACAAACTTATTTACTGTTTTATTATTCTCAAAAGTCTCTTATTCTTTTCGTCTCCTGATTATCTGTAACCCGATTTTTCTCTTAATTTTTAGCTTTAACCGAAATTCTATTTTTTGGTTAAACAACTACCTCCGTCATCATTTTTCTTTTTCAAAAGATAAGATCGATTAATTTATTGAAGAAGGTACCAAGAAGGCACACCATGGTACAAACAAAGAGGTTTGAGATAGCTGTTACAATCAACTCCACATATCCAAAATTTCTAGGTACTGAAATAAGCTTTCTTCTACTCTTTGCTTACACTATAAATACAAATCCTGCATGCATCCTGTAAAACCCCGTACATTTTCAGGCTTTAAATGTTGATAATGACGATATTATGACATGAATAAGAAGCTCGATGAGTATAAGAACCTATGCGGTCTAGATAAAGAAGTGACGATATTGCCTATAGCACATGGTGATTAGTAGGGGTGTACAAAAGAAACTGACAAATCGCACTAACCCGATAATTCAAGTCAAACCGAGAAAATAAATTCGGCTATGGTTTGGTGTTGGAAAAAAAACCCGAACATAATTGGTTTGGTTTGGTTTTAACTAAAGAAAGTCAAACCGAAATCAAACCAACCCGACATTACATATATAGAAATTTTAGATACATTTAATATATAAATATACTTATTGTGATGTACTTTATAAATATTTCTTTAAAAAATTTATAATTTTATCTTTTAAGGTATTATTTCAAGGTTGAACTTAGAACTTTTGAATATTCCAATAAGTTTTATAACTATTAACATTAGTAAATTAAATATATAATGCTAACAAAAGCTCAAACCAAAATCAAATCAATGCTAATGCTAACAAAAGACATTCAATTCAATACTACAAACGAGAATGTATTGAATATCTATTTTTTCGTTTTGCAATAATATAGATAAAAATTCATAACATATTTTTATTTTTCTTTAGCGTTTAGTCATGTAATTAATACTCTCTTATTAATCTACTTATTTTAGCATGACTTGATACTATTAGATTATGTTTATTTTTATTATGGCTTTTTAATAAGCAATATTTATATTACATAATTTTATTGTCTTTATTGTTGAATATTTTAGGATAATGCATGACACATATCATATTTTGTATTATTTTCTTGAAAAATACTTTATATAGTTGTATCTTATTAGGATTGAGGAAATATTTTTAGCACAATTTATAAGTTTTGTTCTACGAAGATTTTACCGGAAAAAAATTCCGAAAAACCCTAAAACTCGAGAAAATCCCAGAAAAACCGAGAGTGAAAAACCTGAGTTTTATTGGTTTGGTTTGGTTTGGTTTTTAGATTTAATAACCCGACACAATAGGCTTGATTTGGTAATTACAAAATCTGAACTAATCCGACCTATCTACACTCCTAGTGATTAGAAGCGGGTGATATGCTATATTAATATTAAAAAAAGAATTAAATAAAGTAATTGAAGCATGTTATTGTGTATATTTTGTAAATTAGTAGTTGTGTGAAATGATAAATTGATAAAGACCAAAAAAAAGAGATAAGAGGATGAAAATTTGACAAAAAGAGAATTGGACTAGTCACGTGGACTAAGTATGGTCACGTGATATACATGGATCGGAATCTTAAAGAAAAGGCATTAGAATGAAACATTAAGAATTAGCAGAATACATAACTGGACTCCTAAACTTGACCTTTTTTGTTACTTAGACACTTAAACATAAAATTGTTCCTATTAGGCCATTCAACTAAACCACATCTATGCCAATTAGACACTTTGTAGTGACATAATTGAGTGCGTAGGAAAAGACACGTGAAAATGAGAAAAAGGTTATGGATGATTATTATTATTATTATTATTATTATTATTATTATTATCATTATTATTATTATTATTATTAT
>MU680922.1:95527-122954 GCA_026770625.1 Nicotiana glauca | reverse complement strand
AAGCACCGCTGAAGGTGGTGGTGAAGAGCTTGGTGAACCTATCAAGCCTCCACAAAGCATCCGCGGACATCGCCGGTCTAAGCTGGAATACCCGGCTGGACTGCCACAGCCGGCTGAACCGCTGGAACCTGAGGCTGAGGAGCTACCTGCTCCGGAGTACGCGTAGCGGGGGTCTGAGCTCCTCCCCCAGCCTGAGATGTGGCCGGTGCCGCGGGAAGAAAACCCGCTCTAGAAACACTTTCCATAAAGCCTACCAGTCGGACCAAGGCGTCCTGGAGTACTGGAGTAGCTATAAAACCCTCTGGGAACTGAGCTGGGCCCACTATTGCTGCTGGTGCTGGAATCTCCTCATCATAGTCAACATGAGGCACCACCTCTGGGACTGCTGCTCGGGGCTGAGCTCTACCCCGGCCTCGGCCTCTGGCACTGCCTCAGCCTCGCCCTCTGCCCCTGATAGGAGCTGCTGCTGGGGGCTCGAGCTGCTGCGCGGTAGAAGAGGAAGCACGTGTCCTCGCCATCTGCGAAAGAACAAAGTAGAACGACAATCAATATTTGAGAAACAAAATCGCACGACAAGAATGAACAAAGTGAATTTTTTCCTAACTCTGTAGCCTCTGGGGGATAAATACAGACGTCTCCGTACCGATCCCTCAGACTCTACCTAGTTTGTCCGTGAGTAGCGAGACCTATGCAAACTAGAGCTCTGATACCAACTTATCACAACCCGGATTTCCCACCGTCGGAGTCGTGAGGTCGCCTACTGTCGGAGCTAGGCAAGCCAAACAACACAACATTTCTACTGTTTTCATTTAAACAATTATAATAATCTAATATAATAATCAAGGCGGAAGACTTATAATACTTACTTAACTACAAATGGAAATGCGAAAATTTCAAAATACACCTCTACCCAGTATCTGGTGTCACTACTCACGAACTGCTAAGAATTTACTAAACACAACCGTTCGAAAGAAATATAAAACTGTTTGTCTCGAATACATGAGATAATAGACTGAATAAAAAGATAGAGGAGACGCCCGGTCCTACGGACGCCTGCAAGGCTACCTCGGTGTCTCGCTGAGCGGAATGCCAAAACTCGAACTACTGCTATTTCTGCTGCCCGAAACCTGTATCTGACCAAAAGAGCGCAGAGTGTAGAATCAGCACAACGGACCCCATGTGCTGGTAAGTGCCTGGCCTAACCCCGGCGAAGTAGTGACGAGGCTAGACAGGACCTGCCACAATTAACGTGTGCAAATATAATATACAAGTGCGAGAAAAAAAGTAACAAAATAATACAAAGTAAAGCTGGGAGAGGACATGCTATCGGGGAATACTAGATGAAAATGGAACATCAGAAATAAATAGCAGGTCTACTCCGGGTTTCATGATACATATAGTTATAGTGGACGGGGCGCCACACGATCCCATAATGTATAACATAAGTGGACGGCACTCCACACGATCCCGTAGTGTAGTATATAAGTGGACAGCGCGCCACACGATCCCATATTTTAATTCATAAGTGGTCGGCGTGCCACACGATCCCATATTATAATTCATAAGTGGTCAGCGTGCCACACGATCCCATATTATAATGAATAACACTGATAATCTCTCCAAAGGAGGTCCCATTAGGGAAAAACATCAACATAACAGTTACACCCGGCAAGGGTATAGCTAACAGCCCAACTATCCCGGCAAGGGAGAATTCAATTGTAACAGTCTACTCGTCTCGGCAAGGGAATCATTGCTTCATTAACTCTTTTAGTTCATTTCGTTCTTATCCAACACTTTACATGGAAGTTATCAATTTAACAAGAGATTTGTGTCATATCTTTCGAATTAAAAGAATTTACGACTCACGATCATGGTAGACACCGGTGTATAGATACTCGTCACCATGCCTATACACCGTACTCGATCATTTAGAAAATAGCAATCAAAACACTCTAATCCTATTCCCTCAAGCCAAAGTTAGATCAAACACTTACCTCAGTCCGAAAATAGCAATCAAGCCTCTAACACCGCCTTCCCTCTAGAATCCAACTCCGAAACAACGATATCTAGCCATAATTCGATTCAATAGTATCAATAAGAGCTCAAAAACATAATCACGTAACCCCACGAGTTCAAATATGTAATTTGTTTTAAGATTCGACCCCAAATTGAGGTTGAATCACCCAAAATTCCCAAAGCCCTAGTTCTACACAAAACCCTTAATTTCTACCTTGAATTCATGATTTTAGGCTTAGGAATTTACTAATTAATGAAGAAAAGTGAATGAATTAGGTGGGGAATTACTTACCCGAAAAGTCTTGAAAGGGGGAAGCTTCAATGGGGTCCTAAAGCTTGATGGAGAAGAGGGCTCGTAAGAAGAAGTGATGAATTCCCGAAATGAGATATTCTGCCTTTAAAAAAATCACTGGAGCAATTAACTCTATGCGTTCGTGACACATAGGTCGCGTTCGCGAAGAAGAATGGGCGGGTAGGCATCGCGTTCGCGAAGGGACACTGCGAACGCGTAGAAGGAAAAATCCAGGCCCAAGACCTTTGGCCTATGCGTCCGCGTTTAGCCTCACGTGAACGCGAAGAGGAGCAGACCCAGAACTATGCGAACGCGATTGAGGGGTGAGAATGCGGAAGGGTAAAAGACAAGGCTATGCGAACGCGAGCCAGGGGCCGCGTTCGCGAAGTGTAAAATCTGCCTGCAACAAGCTGGAAAATCTGATGTATTTTCTAAGTGCAAAACCACCCCGAACCACCTCCAAATCACTCCCGAGCCCTCGGGGCTCCCAACCAAACACACACACTAACTCAATACCATCCTACAAACTTGCTCGAGCGATTGAATCGCCAAAATAACATCAAAATCAAAGAATCAAACCCCAAAACTCAAAATTTTCATTTCAAAGTTCATAACTTCCAACTTTAGCTATTTAGGTCTGAAACACGTCAAACGACGTCCGATTTCGACCAAATTTCACAGAAAGCGCGTAACGCATATTTAAGACCTGTACTGGGCGTCGAAACTAAAATACGATCCCGATACCTATATTTTCTAGCTCATTTTCCATTTTCATTTCTATTTTTCCTTAATAATTTCAGAAAACAATTTAACAGAAAAATTCTTTTACCGTGGTTCTGGACCTCGGATTTCGACTCCGCGCACATGCCCGAGTCCCATATTTTTCTACGGACCTCCTGAAACCATCACATCACGGGTCCGAATCCGTTTACCCAAAATGTTGACCAAAGTCAACTATATCAATTAGGGGTGTTCATGGTTCGGTTTGGATCGATTTTTTCTTAAAAAGAAACCAAATCAAGTAAGTCGGTTTTTCAAAAATTAGAACCAAACCAAATCAATTAAGTCGATTTTTCTCGATTCGGTTTATGTAGGTTTTTTGGTTTTTTCGGTTATTTATCGATTTTTTCTTAAATATAAGACATACACAACCAAACACATATTCCGGCGACCACATTTTCAATGTAACACTATCAAATCAATTGTCCTTTGAGAAATCTATTATTTACAAAGTTATATTGATGATAATTGAATCAACTAGTGATGAATAATTTAAGGACTCAATTAAAAATATGTTATTTTTAATATGAAATAGATTCTTACACTAAACAAAAGAAAACTACCAATCAAACTAGAATGTAAAGGTAAAGAACTATATTAAAAGTGCAAACTATTAACATTTACCATAATTTTTTTGATATTTTGTATAACAATATACACATATAATAAATTTGAAATAGCTACTCCTATAGCCGGTTTGGTTTGGTTTTTTTCTGATTAAAACCAAAACCAAACCAAATTTGATCGGTTTTTAAAATTCAAAACCAAAACCAAACCAAACCAAAAAGTATCGGTTTTTTTGGTCGGTTTGGTTTGGTTTTCGGTTTGGTTCGATTTTTCGGATTTTTATGAACACCCCTAATATCAATATTAATATCATAATTCTTCAAATTTTTTACAGAATTCACATATTTTAACATAAAACCTTTCGGCTTCGTGCTCGGACTGCGCACGCAAATCAAGGCAACTAAAAATGAGGTTTTCAAGGCCTCGGAAGCGCGGAAAAAGGGAGAAATACGGTGATGATCCTTTGGGTCGTCACAAATTCACGACCAACTTTTGGAAGAAATTTTAGCAAGGTTTGGGCACGCAAGTAAATCTTAGCACAACTTTTTACCCCCAGACTGATGGGCAAGCAGAGCGGACTATTTAGATACTTGAGGACATGTTGCGTGCTTGTACTCTTGATTTTAAAGGTAGTTAGGATGATCATTTGCCACTCATAGAGTTTGCTTATAACAACGGCTTCCATGCTAGTATCCAAATGGCACCATTTGAGGCACTGTATGATAGAAGATGTAGGTCTCATATTGGGTGGTTCGAGGTTAGAGAAGTTGAATTGATAGGGCCAGACCTTGTTCACCAGGCCATGGAGAAGGTCAAAATTATTAAGGAAAGGTTGAAAATTGCTCAGAGTTGCCAAAAGTCTTATTCGGGCGTTCGTCGCAAGGATTTGGAATTCAAAGAAGATGATTGGGTATTCTTGAAGGTTTCCCCCATGAAGGGTATCATGCAGTTTGGGAATAAAGGAAAACTGAGCCCAAGGTATGCCAGACCGTACAGGATCATCAAGCGGATTGGTCAGGTGGCATACAAGCTTGAGTTGCCACCCGAGATGCCATTGGTACACCCAGTCTTTCATGTGTCTATGTTAAAGAAAGTAGTGGGAGATCTGTCCACTATCGTGACAGTTAAAACTATTGAGGTAAATGAAGAACTGTCTTATGAAGAAGTTCCAGTTGCCGTTCTTGATAGACAAGTCTAGAAATTGAGGAATAAGGAAATTGCCTCCGTAAAGGTATTATGGCAAAACCAGTGGTTGATGAAGCCACTTGGGAAGCCGGGGAAGAAATGAGAACAACGTACCCACATTTGTTTGCATAGCCATGTAATAGATTTCATCCATCTGGTCCCTATGAAATTTGTACCCTTGATTTGATCTATGTAAAACTATTTTGTTTCGTTTTGATTATATGATTGCCTATGCGGCCGTAGTTAGTATCGTATAGGTTATGTTGTGTCTATGGATTATATATATGCTATTAGGATATGTTTCTGGGGCTCTCTAACAGGTGGATAGGTCTAGATACAAAGGAAACTCCGGCGAAATTTTTAGAAATTTAGGGAGTTAACCAAATTCGGAGCTATTGAAGTGTTCCATGATTATAAGAAATTGAGATTTCATAAGAAACTGCTAATGAGTGAACCTTGACCCTCATTCGAGGATGAATGATCCTAAGTGGGGGAGAATCTAAGGCCCGTGAAATGTTCTTACTCTAAACCCGTGGTTGGGACCCTTTTGGACAGATCTATGCATTAAAAAGTCAAGGAATAATGTTTCCCAGAAAAGTGCGATTCTGCGGTTGAGAATGCGGTCGCATAACACCTATGCGGACCGCATAGTCACCGTAAAATGAAATAGTGTGTTGTTAAATTTGAGGTCAACTATGCGATCAATTATGCGATCTCATAATCGATATGCGAGCTGCATAGTTATCGCATAATCCCCTTGGGATTTTGCAAGGGGTAGTTATGCGGTGCATTATGCGATCGCAGAACGGGTATGTGGACCGCATTTTTGCTGCATACCCAGATAGTGCTTTTAGGTTTTTGGGACCATTTTTGTGGTCCATTTTGTGGGCCGCATGTCAGGAATGTGATCACATATGCCACCGCAGATTTCATCGGGGCTCCTATTTTCTAATTTTGAAAATCCGACCCCATCCCATTAAAAACACCCCATCAGACCATTTGTCTATTTTTTCCCCAGCATATAGAGTGAGAGAGGGAGTTCTAGAGTGAGAGGGAGTAATCTTCATCAAGTCCCCTCTCAATCCTTGCCCCAAATTCTTGAAAATTGTCGGTTGAAATCACTAGGTCTTCATCCTAAAAGGTAAGGACTGTACCCTCGCCTATAATTTCGAAATTTCTATTAAAATAGGTAATTACCAAGTGGGTCCATGGGTATAAGGGCTATTAATCTTGCATGCATAAGAGATAATAGAGTATTGGGAGGTTGTGAACTAAAAAAGAAAGCAACCGGGATATAAAATGATAGAAATCTCTCTCAAAAAGGACCTAAGATCACAATGCACCCTTAGTGCATGATAATATGCTCAAACGAGCTAGATTATTAATCTTTTCTCTAATTCTTGGTTCGATTGTAATTATTATACAATAGATTGAAGTGCTAAGAGTCCTGGAATTTTATAAGAATTAGTGGAAAAGCTTTATTGAGGTATGTATGGCTAAAACCCCCTCCTCTAAGAAATTGAGCTTTCATGGTACCCGTGTAAATGTTGTAAGTTCAAAACATGATTGATGCAGTACTTGTTATGTTAAGTGAATTAATGTTGTGAAAAATATATGTGGTAGGTACTCCTCCATGTGTTTAATATGCTATTCCTTGTAAATTAAGGGTGTGTGGAGAACATGATCTATGTGTCAAATGCCTAAATGTCATGCCAAGCTTACTTTAGGACTAATATGCCAAACGTGACTAATTCCATCTATGCTTATCACTTAAATTGCTTTTGTATGTGCCTATGATCTTAAGTGACAACGTAAAAGCTGAAAATGGGAACAATGTGAAACGTGAGTTATGGAATGTGGAAATTGTGGCCCCAAGTGCCGGTAGTTAATACATGTGTAGCCAAAGATTGGAGTGAGATGAATAATGAAATAATGGTAAAGTCTCGGGGAGACGGCTTAGCCGATCGGGCCGTGATCAGACGTCATGATATATACACATGGTGGCAATGTATTGATGATTGGAATTGGAAAGTGTGAATGAGATAATGGTAATGTCACGAGGAGAAGGCTTAGTCAATCGGGCCGTGATCGGACTCCGCTCATGGAAGCGGTGGTAATATGGATAATTATCAAATAGTGTGGGATGCTCCAATCTAAAATTTCAGAAACTATGTGAAAATCATGTGAACCTCCTTATATTGTTGGCATGGTGCTTATATGAAACTTGGTTGTCTTTACGATTTCCTCTTTACTCTTGTGTGGTTGTTCTTTCTAACAGGATGGTGTTTAGTTATACATACTAGTACTATTCCATGGTACTAACGTCCCTTTTAATGGGGGCACTACATTTTTAAAAAGAATTTAGGTGGCTCCATAGCGGATAGTGTCGATCATACATAGCGGAGCATCCTCCTGCTCCCAAAGTCTTGGTGAGCCCCTTTCTTTTTCAAGGGGTTATGTTGTACATTTTTGTTACAGATATCCACTTTTTGAGGTATAGTTGGGGCCTTGTTACCGGCATTGTTATCATTGTCTTTTGTATCCTTAGAGGCTCCATATACGTTTGTATGGGTTATGTACGGGTACTGGATAGGTCAAGGAACCATGATGTAACTTTGTACTCTTGCTTTCTTCTAAACTATAACTGTATGAAATCTTGGAAGCCTAACTACGGTTTAAGGTTACAACAACAACAACAACAAACACAGTATGATCCCAACAGGTGGCTGGTTGTGATATAAAATAAGATATCCATGTTGAATGTACAACCCCTATTATTGCCTAATCAAACGGAATCGGATCTCTTAATCGCATTGAGTTGGGTAGAAAGTGTTTGATAAGGCTTGCTCAGTTGGGTTCACTCGATTGAGCGCTGGTTGCGCCTCCCGAGGTTGGGGCGTGACAAAACGAACCGTATAGGTGCCCTAACGCACCCTAAATCATTAGGTGGCGACTCTTCAAAAATGCAAACCCCATTTCTAAAAGGAAAGAATTGTCCCATACCAAAATGTCATGAACCCGATTCTGCGAAGAAAAAAGGGGGCGCGAAATCTACTTCTACGGTTTGAATAAAAAAGCCAACTAAGAGCCATTTTAACCTTTTCAATTTCCATATTTAAAATTTCCATACCATCACTGACGATTAAATGGTAAATATGATAAATACATCTAACATAGAACATATTACTAAATGCGGGATTTAGTGTAGTTATAAGCAAGCCTATAACATTAATGTTACTAGAAGCATTATCCATAGAAAGAAAACTATAGGGTAACCACTGTAACACTTCTCAAATTTATAAAAGTTTCNAGAACGAGGTTGGGTCAAGTAACTAGGCCGGGTAGACTTTCGTGCTCCCGGTACGGTACCCCGCTTCGGCTCGAGCTATCCGCTCGGGTAAGCCAGGTCAGAACAATAATCCCAGGGTTTCAAACCTAGAATAAAAAAGCCTCATGCCGGATCCCTAGTAGGAAAGTTTGTTTGTATCACATGCATTTGACCTTGGAGACTCAACACAGGGGTTGGGTCTATCTAGGACAGGTGTACCCGAAATAAAAAGACCATCCGGATGCATCTTACTTGCTACTTAAGCATTTATTTGCTTCGGAGTTGCATGTTGATCGGCTTTTGAATAATGTGAGGAGAATTAAAAAAATATATAAAAATAAAAAGTAAAAAATGAGAGAAATAATTACTCTTTTTGGGAAAAATCATGAGTTTAAAAAAAACACACACACATATATATATATATATATATATATATATATATATATATATATATATATATATATATATATATAGTTTTAATATTTTTAATTATTAAAAGTGGGTATCATTAATTATTAGTTAAATTAAAAATTAAAGAGCCTAAAGCCCATAAAAGGGCTGATGGAATAAAAAGGCTTCAAGCCTTAATGAAACAGAACAGCGTTCTATTATTGCAAAAGCCTTAGAGCAAACTCACGAAACAGAGTCACGCAGGCAATGAAAAAATTTAGGGTTTCTTACAAATTACTAATTCTTGAACTCACGTATATAAAATCCCCTATTGTCAATTACCCTAGAATAGTAATAGGTAAGAATTGAAGAGTTAATTCCCCTCTTCCTCTATATCAACAATAAATTTCATATTTAAGTGTAGCACTTTAAAAATTGATTAAAACGCACTGGTTGTTGTAGAATCGATTGTTTGACTGGTGTCAATTGGACTGGGGCTACGTATTGGCTTGAGAAGTTTTGAGTGAGTTGATATAACCCTTTACTAAAGTAGTTTAACTCACAAAAGCACGCATACAAGGTGTTTGATGAATTGCTTAAAAGAGTTTACATTTATTTAATTAGAGCGAGTGAGTACCCATTAACTTAGAATTGTTCTAGCAAAAGTTTAGATGATCTATTATGATATATGTCATATGTGCTTAACTTTTCAGATTTTTGTGTTATTCTTATATTCTATTTTCATGTTGAAAATTTATGAAGAAGAAAGAATCTTTAGAATATGTTTACATGTTTATTTCATTCTTATGCCATGCTTTACATTTAAGGATACTAATATGAACATGTACATGATGTTCTATAAAGAAAAGATTTAGACTTGAAAAGTCACAAGAAGAATTTTTAGAAAGAAAAGATTTTTGGGAGTATCCTTTATTCTGAGAAGGGGTCATCGTCCAGGCCGAGGGTCCTGACCAAGGCGTTTACTTCCTGAAACTACTTGTGCCAAAGTAGGGACGAGTTGAGGGTTTCGTTGCTGAGAATTTACTTAGCCAATGTAGGGACGAGCCGAGGGTCTCGTTGCTGGGAATTTACTTAGTCATGCTAAGGTATGATACATGAGTGCTGAGAACCATGAAGCGAATGGCACCTCGTGGAATGGGACTATTCGATCAGGTTGGGATCGAACCCGTGCCGATCACACGGTGACTGAGATAGAATTAAGTAAGGATAGTTGGAACTTCCAAAGTATAAAGTGAAGTATTTTTTTTATAAGAAAAAAAAGGAAAAGCATTTCTTTTAGAATATTCATATACTGCTATTATGCAATTATTTTAGAATTATTCTTATAATCTTTATGTTTTACATGCATTTAGAACCTTTACTCGTAATGTATATGTTATTAAAGTTTCTCCCTCTATTGTTGAGACTCACTAAGTACAATGGATGGTACTGACATTCTCTTTTGGGAACTTACGTTGATCTGCGGTACAATGTAGGAACCAGTTTTGTAGGCGAGCAGGCTACTGGTTAGGACTTCTTTCTCTTCCAGTGCTATTGGTGAGCTCCGCTTTTGTTCATGGAATATTCCTTAGAATAAACTTTATTTAGTTATTTCTTTGTTTACTTAGAGAACTGTCTAGGAAATCTTATGTCCTGAGTAGCACGTCAGTTTATCAGTAGAGGCTTCATAGACATAGTTATTGGGTTGAGATTCAGATGTTTTTATAATAACTTAGTAGTAATTCAGTAGTTACTACAAATAAAGTATTGGATTTGATTTATTTAAATATTTGAATTAATCAAAAGTATTTGGTTAGAGTATTGCCTTGTTGCATATAAAGTTTGGAGCTATAATAAATTTGATAAGCAGAGATGGTTCGCTCGATCATGTTTAGTGATCGAGTGCCGGCTTATTCAGAAAATGGGTCGTGAAAAACTTGGTATCAGAGCCTCAGGCTTATGGAGTCCTAGGGGCCTATAAAGCCGTGTTAGTAAATTCTTGTTTATGGGTATGAAGCGCGCCATACTTATAAATAGGAGGCTACAAGCATTTCAGAAAAGTCCCATTTTTTTCATACTTTAGATCGTGCTGTAGATCCTACCTCTAAGAAACTATCTAATGTATTCGTTTCTTTAAAAATCGTAGAAATGGCTGGTACTCGCAATTCTGACACCGACACTCAGGATGTTGCTCAAGAAACTATTGCTATTATTGTGGCTCAAGGCAGAACTAAAAAGGCTTCAACTAAGAAAAGGAAGAGTAAATCCACAAAGGGGGTTCAAATACCCTGGGTTGAACATGAAGAAGGGGTGGAGCATAATGATCCAGTATCGCCCCCAACAACAGCTCCGACTCAGGCAACTATATCTCCTAAGGTGGGTCAGATGTTTAATGTTGTCAATAGTGCTATGGAGATATTTAAAGCCTTTATGGCTAACCAGAACAGGAGAAGAGATGAGATTCCACCTCAATCAGATAGACAGAACAATTTTGAGTCCTCAAGAGTGAATGCATTTTTGAAGTTGAGTCCTCCGGTGTTCCATGGTTCTATAGTTGATGAAGATCTAATTTTATGGATGGAGGGTGTCAAGAAAGCTCTCCGAGTGATGAAAGCATTTGATGATGAAGCTGTGGAGCTAGCTGCTTACCAGCTTAGAGATGTAGCTGGCACTTGGTTTGAGATGTGGGAAAAGGAAAGAGATGAAGATGATGGTCCACCTACTTGGGAAGAATTTGAAGAGGCCTTCATGGCTAACTTTATCCTAGAAGAGGATAGGAAAGCTAAGGCTACAGAGTTTGAACAGCTCAAGCAAGGGAATAAAAGTGTGCGAGCGTACTACATGGAATTCATAAGGTTAGCTAAGCATGCTCCTCACATGGTTAAGACAGAAAAATCAAAGATTCACAGGTTTGTTGGCGGTTTAGCTTACCATATTAAGGATGCGACATCAGCTGCAGCGGTAGGGATGACAACATTCTCCTCTGTTGTGGGATTTTCCAAGCACTTAGAAAAAGACAGACAACATAGGAGAGAAGAAAAGGAGCATAACAAGAAAGCCCGGACAACGGGTAGGTTTAATGGTATATCCAGCGGAGGTGGAAGGGATTCATTTAATTAGGAGACATTAGCACCAGCTCAGTCCAGTCATCAGTCAGGTGGTGGGTCTTCCTTCAGACTACTCAGAATTATGGAAACCAGTCTCGCCAAAATCAGAATTTTAGGACATCATCCTCACATAGCTAGAGTCATGTTGAGCAATATTCACAACAAGAAGGTCTTTGTGGGACATGTAAGTGGCAACATTCAGGTCAGTGCAAGATCGGCTTTCATGGTTGCTATCATTGTGGAGACATTGGTCATATAAAGGCCAACTACCCAAAGTTAAGATGTAATTTTAGTGGGGGATCAACTCGTCCTTCTAGTTCCTCAGCTACTACAGTTGCACCACCTCAGGCTCGTGGGTCTCATAATCAAACCAGGCATGGGGCAGGAAGAGGTGCAGATCGAGTTACTCAAGAAAGGGGACAACCCCATTTGTTTGCCACACTTGATCGTCAGAGTGCAGAGGCATCTACAGAAGTTATTACAGGTATACTTCTAGTCTGCTCACATAATGCTTATGCCATAATGGATCCAGGTTCAACGTTTTCATATGTGACGCCATACTTTGCAATTAAACTCGGGTTAGAACCAGAACAACTTAGTGAGCCATTCATAGTATCTACTCTAGTTGGCGAGTCACTGAAAATCACAAGAGTCTATAGAGGTTGTATAGTTTCAGTCCAAGGTCGCAACACCAAAGCCAATCTCATGAGTTAGAAATGGTGGATTTCGATATGATCATGGGTATGGATTGGTTATCTTCTTGCTATGACATGTTAGATTGTCATGCCAAGATAGTCAGGTTCCATTTTCCAAATGAAAAAGTCTTAGAGTGGTTCAGCATCGCTTGTAGGTAAGTTTATTTCTTACCTTAAGGCACAACGAATGATGGGCAAGGGGTGTCTTGCCTATTTGGCTCACATCATTAATCCAGAATTAGAACCACCAACTCTTAAGTCTGTGCCAGTTGTTAGAGAATTTATAGAAGTTTTCCCAGATGCCCTTCTCGGACTTCCTCCTGAAAGAATCATAAACTTTAGCATTGATCTCGTGCTAGGCACTTAGCCCATATCTATACCTCCTTATAGGATGGCTCCAGGAAAACTTAATGAGTTGAGAGAACAGTTGAAAGACCTTCTTGACAAGGGCTTTATAAGGCCGAATGTTTCACCATAGGGTGCCCCAGTCCTGTTTGTCAAGAAGAAAGATGGGTCTCTCAGAATGTGTGTCGACTATCGGCAGTTGAATAAAGTTACAATTAAGAACAAGTACCCACTGCTAAGAATTGATGATTTATTTGATCAACTTCAGGGTGCAAAGTACTTTTCAAAAATAGATTTGAGGTCGGGGTACCATCAGTTGAGAATCATAGAAGAGGATATATCTAAAATAGCCTTTAGAACTCGCTACGGGCACTATGAATTTCTAGTGATGTCCTTCGGATTGACAAATGCTCCAGCTACATTCATGGACCTCATGAACAGAGTTTTCAAGCTATTCCTTGATACCTTTATTATCGTGTTTATAGATGATAATTTGGTATACTCTAAGAGCAAGGAAGATAATGTAGAACACCTCAGAATAGCCCTGCAGACCTTGAAGGAGAATGAGCTTTATGCCAAATTTTCAAAAAATGAGTTCTGGTTGCAGTTAGTGGCATTATTAGGCCACGTGGTATCTAGTGAAGGAATAAAAGTAGACCCTCAGAAGACAAAAACAGTCAAGAAATGGCCTAGGCCGACAATGCCAAGCGAAATTAGGAGTTTATTGGGGTTAGATGGCCACTATAGAAGGTTTGTAGAGGGGTTTTCTTCACTCGCAACTCCATTAACTAAGTTGACCCAGAAAGCAGTTAAGTTCCAGTGGTCAGACGCTTGTGAGTAGAGTTTTCAAGAGTTAAATAAGAGGTTGACCACTGCACCTGTATTAACCTTGCCGACAAGTTCGGGTGGGTTCACAGTGTATTGTGATGCCTCCAGAGTTGGTCTCAGTTGTGTTCTTATGCAAAATGGAAAAGTTATTGCTTATGCTTACAGGTATTTAAAGAATCATGAAAAGAACTATCCCACACATGACTTGGAACTTACAACAGTGGTGTTTGCATTAAAGATATGGCGACACTACCTTTATGGCGAGCATTCTGAAGTGTTTACAGATCACAAAAGCCTCCAGTACATTTTCAAGCAAAAAGAATTAAATTTGAGACAGAGAAGGTGGCTCGAGCTATTGAAATATTATGACATCAATATCCTTTATCACCCGGGCAAAGCTAATGTGGTAGCAAATGCACTTAGTAGGAAGTCAATGGGTGTCTTAGCCCATCTTGCAGTACAAAGGCGATCTTTGGGTAGAGAAATTCAAAAACTAGCAAATGATGGAATTAGATTGGATAAGACCGAAGAAGGAGATATAACTGCCTAAGGCGCTGCCTATGCCTTGGCGCAATTCTCCCTTGTTGTGCATGTTAAGGCTAAGCAAGATGAAGAACCATACTTAGTGAAGTTAAAAGAAGGAGTCAGAAATAAAGAAATTACCGCTTTCACTCTAGGAGGTGATGGAGTTTTGAAGTTAAATGATCGGTTATGTGTGCCTGATGTAGATGGTCTTAGGAAGGCCATAATGGAAGAAGCTCACAGTTCGAGGTACTCTATCCACCCAGGTACTACCAAATGTATCTAGATTTGAAAGAGTTGTATTGGCGGAAAGGCATGCAGAAACAAGTAGCAGATCATGTGGCTAAATGTTTAAATTACCAGCAAGTCAAAGTCGAGCATCAGAGGCCTGGTGGCCTAGATCAAGATATAGAGATACTACAGTGGAAGTGGGAGATGATTAATATGTACTTCGTAGTAGGTATACCTTGAACGTACCGTAAGCATGATTCAATTTGGGTTATTGTAGACCGACTAACAAAATATGCACATTTCCTACCAGTAAAGATGACAGATTTCGCAGAGCAATATGCGCAATTGTACATCAAAGAAATAGTCTGATTTCATAGTACTCTAGTTTCAATCATATCTGATTGAGGCCCTCAGTTTATGGCACATTTTTGGCAGGCATTTCAGAAAAGATTAGGTACCAAGGTCAATTAAGCACCGCTTTCCATCCATAGATCGATGACCAGGCAGAAAAAACCAATCAGACACTCGAAGATATGTTGCAGGCATGTGTTATAGATTTTGGAGGTAATTGGGATGATCACTTGCCACTTATAGAATTTGCGTACAATAACAGCTATCAGGCCAGCATCAATATGGCTTCTTATAAAGCATTGTATGGGCGGAGATGTAGGTCTCTAGTGGGTTGGTTTGAACCAGCAGAGGTGTCATTGATTGGTCTAGAGTTTGTTTGTAAGGCCTTAGAGAAAGTTCGGCTAATTAGAGAAAGACTGAAAGCAGCTCAGAGTCGTCAAAAGTCTTATTCTGACAAGAGGCATTGTGAGTTAGCTTTCATGGTTGGTGATAAGGTATTTTTGAATGTTTCACCAATGAAAGGAGTTATGAGGTTTGGTAAGAAAGGGAAACTTAGCCCTAGATTTATCGGACCTTATGAAATTCTAGAAAAGAAAGGAAATGTGGCTTATGAGCTAGTGCTACCCGTTGAGTTGTCCTCTGTTCATCCTGTCTTTCATGGGTCTATGCTTAGAAAGTACGTTCATGATGAGTCGCATATAATTCCTGTCGATACCATAGAAATTAAAGAAATCTTGACTTATGAAGAGGTACCTATAGAAATTCTTGATAGGCAAGTAAGAAAGTTGAGAACAAAAGATTTAGCATCGGTAAAAGTTTTGTGGAGTAAATTCAAAAAAGGCTACGTGGGAGGTCGAGGAAGATATGAGAAGGAAATATCCATATTTATTTGAGGAAAAAGGTATGTGAACCTAAGTTTGGTTTGACATTCATATTTCATTTATTAAATACAAGTTAGCAAGTGTTTTTATCCTTCCTATAATATACTTAGTTGTTGTAATAATTTAGTTTATGCCGTAGTATATTTAATTCATTAAAGTGATTTACTTGTGCTAGAGTGGTTGTGCTTTAGATTCTTGTTAGTTATTGTGGTACCTTTGCCGGAGTGTGAGTAATTAATTTATGAGTTGTGTATGGCGCATATGAATGGCCTGTTATGGTATATTTGGTTGTTGTTAGTGTAGTTGTGGTATTTGTGACAGGGACATTTTTTTAGATAGTCCCATTTACAAGGAAAACTCTGCCGAAATTTTTAAAAACTTAGGGAGTTAGCCAAAATTTTGAGTCCCTTGGAAGAGTGAGTAGTGCTAAGAAAAATTTAAGATGTTCAAGGACCTAAGGGATAATTGTTAGCGTAAGAATAAGGTCCCAGTAACATTCGAGGATGAATATTTTTAAGGAGGGAAGATTGTAAAACTCCTCAAATTTATATAAAATTGGATATACAATTAGGAAAATATTAATAGTTTTAATATTTTTAATTATTAAAAGTGGGTATCATTAATTATTAGTTAAAATAAAATTAAAATTAAAATTAAAAAAAGGGCCTAAAGCCCATAAAAGAGCTGATGGAATAAAAGGCTTCAAGCCTAACAGAACAACGTTCTGTTTTGCAAAAGCCTTAGAGCAAACTCACGAAACAGAGAGCTGGGAAACTCACGCAGGCAATGGAAAAATTTAGGGTTTCTTACAAATCACTAATTCTTGAACTCACATATATAAAATCCCCTATTGTCAATTACTCTAGAGTAGTAATAGGTAAGAATTGAATAGTTAATTTCCTTCTTCTTCTATAGCAACAATAAATTTTATATTTAGGTGTAGTACTTTAAAAATTGATTAAAATGCACTGATTGTTGTAGAATCGATTGTTTGACTGGTGTCACTTGGATTGGGGCCTACGTATTGGCTCGAAAAATTTTGAGGTGAGTTGATATAACACTTTATTAAAGTGGTTTAACTCACAAAAGCATGCATACAAGGTGTTTGATAAATTGCTTAAAAGATTTTATATTTATTTAACTAGAGCGATTGAGTACCCATTAACTTAGAATTGTTCTTGAAAAAGTTTAGATGATCTATTATGATATATGTGCTTAAATTTTCAAATTTTTGTGTTATTCTTATATGCTATTTTTATTTTGAAAATTTATGAAGAAGAAAGAATCTTTAGAAATATTTTTACATGTTTATTTCATTCTTATGCCATGCTTTACATTTAAGGATACCAATATGAGCATGTACATGATGTTCTATAAAGAAAAGATTTAGACTTGAAAAGTTACAAGAAGAAGTTTTAGAAACAAAAGATTTTTGGGAGTATCCTTTATTCTAAGAAGAGGTCATCGTCCAGGCCGAGGGTCCTGACCAAGGTGTTTACTTCCTGAAACTACTTGTGCCAAAGTAGGGACGAGCCAAGGGTCTCGTTGCTGAGAATTTACTTAGCCATGCTAAGGTATGATACATGAGCTCGTAGAACCATGAAGTGAGTGACACCTCATGGATTGGGCCTATTCGACCAGGTTGGATCGAACCCGTGTCGATCACACGGGACAGAGATAGAATTAAGTCAGGATAGTTAGAACTCCCAAAGTATAAAGTGAAGTATTTTTTTTATAAGAAAGAAAAAGAAAAGAATTTCTTTTAGAATATTCATACACTGCTATTATGCAATTATTTTAGAATTATTCTTATAAGCTTTATGTTTTACATGCATTTAGAATCTTTGCTCGTAATATATATATTATTAAAGTTTCGCCCCCTATTGTTGAGACTCACTGAGTACAATGGATGGTACTGACGTTCTTTTTTTAGAACCTACGTTAGTATGCGGTACAACGTAGGAACCGGTTTTGCAAGCTACTGGTTAGGACTTCTTTCTCTTCCAGTGCTATTGGTGAGCTCCGCTTTTGTTCGTGGAGTATTCCTTAGAGTCATCTTTATTTAGTTATTTCTTTATTTACTTAAAGAATTGTCCAGGAAATCTTATGTCCTGAGCAATGCGTTAATTTATTAGAAGAGGCTTCATAGACATAGTTATTGGGTTGAGATTCAGATATTTTTATAATAACTTAGTAGTAATTCAGTAGTTACTATGAATAAAGTTTTGGAGTTGATTTATTTAAATATTTAAATTAATCAAAAGTATTTGGTTAGAGTATTGCCCTGTTGCATATAAAGTTTGGAGCTATAATAGATTTGATAAGCAGAGATGGTTCGTTTGGTCATGTTTAGTGATCGAGTGCCAGTCTCGGCTTGTTCAGAAAATGGGTCGTGACAAACTCATAACAGTAACCATTATTGTCAATTCTTCACGATCTTTATCTGGATCGTAATACAAAATGTCACCAGTAGCAGTGTTAATTTCCGGTTGAACTAGACTTGACCTGGTACTAGGGTTAACCTCAGTACCTACACTTCTCCCCTCTTGCGCAACTTTCATTTGAAGATATCTAGCTTTATCTCTAGGATGTTTCTTTATGTGTTTAGTCAAACTACCCGTACCGCTACGGTCTCCACTATATATATGAGCCATCAAAGGCCCACAAATTTTACACTTATCCTTATTTTGTTCTCTTAGTTGAGTAAAAAAGTGCCAAACAAGAGATATTTCGGGCCGTTTAGAAGGTTGTCTATCAAAAGTAGGGGTTACTACAGGAGGGTCAGGCGGAACATCATTTGGATTATTATCAGTTGGGTTAACAACTGGACTAGTAGGTGTATCATCTAAATCTGGTTGCGTTTCATCTAAATCATCATTTTCCTCATCATTTTCATCAATAATTTCGTTAGGATAAAGAGCATTCATATATTCATCATTTAATTTTTGACTTGGTGTAACATCATGGCAAAATTGACTATCGGTAAATTGAAAACAAGAGTTATCATTATCAAGAATAATAGGTGGAGGAGACGGGTAACAAGTCTGGGTCGGAGAGCCCGGGGAAAAGTAGTAGCTTGGCGACTAGATTCACCAATTTTAGAGTTTCCCTTACCACCAAATATTTTTTTCAAAGAAAATGCCATATTAATTATAATTATACAAACTAAAACAACCAAAACTATAATATTAAAACTTAAGAGTTGGAACGAGTTTACCGAATTGACGAACAACTTCTTGAAAATTATATATCATTGAAGACTTGAATACTTCAATTCACCAACTTCACAATTTTTCACAAATTGCAATAATAAAGTAAGCAATTATAGAAGAATACTAGAGAGAGATTGATGATTTTGTGAGTAAAAATGAAAGAAAGAGAGGGTATTTATAGTTGAGAATATGAAAAAAGTGTAATTATAAAAAGTTTGGAGGTCAAATGACTATTTTTTAAAAAGTCAAACAGCTAAATTAGCAGGCCAACGACTAGTTTTTAAACTTTTAACCATTGGCCAATTTTTTTTAATTTTTGTTTTTTGAAAAATAGTCGTTGGGCCTGTTAGGCCGTTTGAACCGACCCAGGCCTGTCAGGCGGTCCCGGGCTAAACAGTTCCGGATTCGTGGTCTCAACCTAGAGGATCGGCCCACATGGGCTTTTAGGACCTTTTGGGATCGAACCGTTTGAACTGGCCCGTTAGGCCAGTTTGGCATTGCGGTCCCGGGCTGGCCCGACCCACAGAACATCTTACAAACAACAAAGCCCTTTATAATGACTTGATCCGGCCTAGATGTTCCACTTTGGCGGGAAAAGAAGAGAAAAGAAATGAGCTCGTCGGCGATTGAGCCGGAATCTCCCGATCTAGTGTGCCAACTTGACAAGGTTCAAGGCGTCGTCGACGCCCTCACCTCCGTCCGCTGGAAACGCCACCAGGTTCCTTCTTCCCCACTCCCATTATTAACTTCTTTTGCACAGCAAAATACCCTAACATTCCAATTCGGTATCACTAATTGCCAACAACACCGTCAGGATGCCGTTGTGGAGCTTTCGGAACACGGCATAGTGTTAATTGTTGAGGAAACCGCTTGTCTTCAGGCCAAAGTTTACTTGCAACGAGAGGTTTTGAAATTTCTGTATTGTCTCCTTATTTTCTACGTATTTAAGTTATGTGAATTTTTAGTTTTTTCTGATGCGGAATTAGTTTTCTTTTTCTGTAGTTATTTGTTCGTTACGAATATAGCGCAGAAGGGAGGCCCCGTTTCGGAGTGAGCTTAGGGTTATTTGTTGATTGCTTGAATACGTTTTCGGTTCCAGGACATTCAAGTGCTATTGAATTATGCTATCCTGGTCCTGATATGCAACTTCTTCTCAAGTAATTATTCTCTGAGCCTCGCTCTCTCTAATTATGTTGTCCAATAGCTTTTGAAAGTTGGCAATTTTATTATGCTTGTTTGAAAATGCAAAATGGTTTTGCTAGGGTTGTTTTCAAATGCATTGTTAATTGACTAGATAGAGTGAAATTCGGAAGGTTGACATAGTGAATTAAGACCTACTTAGCACCCAAAAGATGAAGAAGAGGGGAGAAAATGGAACTGAAGCAAGGAAAAACAAAAGCATCTTCCCTCCACTTTCCCGTGTCTCCAACAGGGTAGATCTGAAATTTGAAGATGATGGTGGACTTCTTAATATAATACATACTCTTAAAAGTTCTTTAAAATTTGTATTTACATTTATAATAATTCGAGTATGATACAGTGAGTCCTGAGTGTACTGCTTATATGTTGGATTCACCTTTGATCTCAAGGTCATATCAAATTACTTGTCATTTTAATTAGCATAAACGTGAATTAGTGACAGAACAAGTATTTTTTCCATTTATGCATGGCTTTTAGGAGAACACTGTTTTTCTCTTCGTGTACATCTGCCTTTTATTGAGTGGAAGTCTAGAATGTCCTCAATAAAGAGATAAATTGAAATGGTAGTTGTCAATGTCTTTTTAATTGAGTAGTTTCGCCATTTAAGTCAATGTTAATGAATCACATCTTCTACAAGTTCTGTTATAAAGTGTTATCCGTGCATTGACTGATATAGGAGTTATGTGGAATCTTCAAAACAAAATCACTTTATCTTTAGGCACATTCTGCTTATTCCCAAGTTTTCTCTCACTGGATGAGCACCATTGGCTAGCTTTAAGGTTTTGTAACCTATTTTCCTAATTCCAAAGTTAGGTCTGTTGACTCTTCAGGTGCTTGTACTTATGCGGAAATCAGAACAAGGATTCCTGATACAATATCATGGGACTACAATTTTGAACCTGCTGGAAGTACTCCTCTCAGTTTTACTGTGAAGGTAAAATTTCCCTTCGGCAGCAATTACAGAGTAGATCCTGGTATCAGTCGTTGCTGAGCACCAGTCTACAAAAAGCACGTGTCTGTATGCTTCACATCTTATGCATATAGTATATACTTTTGGACCTTGAGTAACATAAAATTTTCTTATTAAAGATTGCTCTCTGTATGTCCCTCCGTAATTTCTTTGTATTTATGACTCTGGTTGACATACAATTATATTGATACAATCGTACTAGTTGTTATTTTCCTGATTATGTGCTCATACTAGACAGGTGGCGTAAAGAATATATATCAGTCAATTGGAGGAACTCGATTGTTTCCTCATATTCATTGAAAGTTGAGACTTCTGCAGTTCTTCCTCTCTCTAGTCTTTGGGAATCAATGCTATCTATCAGATTAGTGATATATCTAACTAAATGGGTGAATCTGGTCGTAGGCTGGCCCCGTTGATGTTTGCTATAAAGCTTGCTTCAGTTTCTTTAATGGATTTCTTTAGAGCTGACAAATAGAAAAGGTCTTGTACTTTTTAAGGTCTGGTTTTGTATTCAAGCAAAGTCCTTTCTTTCTTCCAAGACGGTACAGTTGGAACTAGTTCATTTGTGTTCTATTCTTTTATTATTTGAGAAAAGGTCCAAGGGAGACTTCTACGAGGAAACTTGTCAAATATCCGAAAACATTTTAGGCGGTTGCTCATCCATATTTTTGAATTGTGATAGATTGGGTTATAGCAATCCTAAGCTTTGATATGGAACATAACCGTCTTTTGTTGCATGAGGAATAGTTCACTATATGATTTACATGCCATAAGTAGGGAGTTTGTTGCTGATTTTGTTTTCTGTAAGGTCTCGAATGCAAGGTTTTTTGAAGTGGTAAAAAAGGTTAATAAATTCTCTGTTATTTATTTTGGGGAAAGATCAATCTAAGATGTGCACGTCTTCCTTTTTCTTCCAGTAGTAGTTGCGTATTCTAGTATTTCCATATGCTTAAAATTCTATTACTACCTGGTATTGCTTGTGTTTGGTTGCTCTACTTCTTTGTTGTTGTTAATGCTATCCTGATTTTTACAGTACTGTGTTTTTTCTCTATACTGTTGTGATATGCATGCTTGTTTGGAGCCGAGGGTCTACCGGAAACAGCCTCTCTACCTGCATAAGGTAGGGGTAAGGCTGCGTACAAACTACCCTCCCAATTCCCCTATTTGTGCGGTTACGCTGAATTTGTTGTTGCTGTTGCTGTATCAATCTAAGATGTCTTTCTATTGGTAGATAAAAAACTATTAGCTTTTAAAATTCCCGGTCAAAAAGCCATTATGTTTAATTGACTGCAGATGGCCAAGGCAAAGAGGACATTAAATAATTTTGGAGCGAGAAGTTTCTTTGCATTTGTCTAGGATTTAACTTCTCCAGCAATGTCAAGTCGTGAACACCTAAATCTATATATTATTAAAATCTATATATTATTAAAAGGAGAGAAAAAAGCCCTATACTTAAGCCAAGTGGCAACCTAAAAAAATGCCACATGGCATAACTGGTTACTAATTAGTTATTTAGTTTATAATTAGTTATTTAGTTTATAATTAGTTATTGGCTACTTATTTTTGAATTTAAATACATATAAAAAACGAAAATAATAAAATACAATAAAAAAAATACCATATATATTAATTGGTTACTTTATTTGGATTAATAAATATAGATATCTTATAATTAAATATAATAAAAAAATAAAAAATAAATATATATAAAATAACTACCCATTCAAATTAGGTGGGAGTAGTTTCAAGTTTGAGTTTTTAAATTATTTTAAAATAAATAGCAAAAAAAAATTACCTATAAAAAACGAAAAAAGAGAAGAAAAACTACCTATTCAAATCGGAAAGTAGTTTCAAGTTGAAGTTTTAAAATAATTTTAAAATAAAAAACGAAATTAAAAAAAATAATGAATTACCAATTCAAATTGGGGAATAGTTTCAAATGGAGTTCTAAAATTATTTTAAAATAAAAAAATGAAAAATCTATTTATATATAATATATATATATATATATATATATATATATATAAAACGAAAATAATAAAATAAAATAAAAAACTATCACACACACACACTCACACACACACACTCACACACACACACATATATATATATATATATAAATTGGTTACTTTATTTGAATTTAATAAATATAGATATCTTATAGTTAAAAAAAACAAAAAATAAATATATAAAAAATAACTATCCATTCAAATTGGGTGAGAGTAGTTTCAAGTTTGAGTTTTTAAATTATTTTAAAATAAAAAGCAAAAAAAAAATTAACCTATAAAAAAACGAAAAAAGAGAAGAAAAATTGCCCATTCAAATCGAGAAGTAGTTTCAAGTTGGAGTTTTAGAATAATTTTAAAATAAAATTAAAATTTAAAAAAATAATGAATTACAAATTCAAATTGGGGAGTAGTTTCAAATTAGAGTTTTAAAATAAAAAAATGAAAAATCTATTTATATATAAATATAAAAAACAAAAATAATAAAATAAAATAAAAACTACCATATATATATATATATATATATATATATATTTATATTAATTGGTTAATTTATTTGCATTAAAAAATATAGATATCTTATAATTAAATATAATTAAAAAACAACGAAAAATAAATATATAAAAATAACTACGCATTTAAATTTCATGGAAGTAGTTTCAAGTTTGAGTTTTTAAATTATTTTAAAATAAAAAGCAAAAAAAAAAGAATTACCTATAAAAAAAAACGAAAAAAAAGAAGAAAACTATCCAATCAAATTGGGGAGTAGTTTCAAGTTGGAGTTTTAAAATTATTTTGAAATAAAAAAACGAAAAATCTATTTATATATAATATACATATAAAAAACGAAAATAATAAAATAAATACTACCATATATATATAGAGAGAGATATAGTAATTGATTACTTTAGATGGATTAATAAATAGAGATATCGTAAAAAAACAACGAAAAATAAATATATAAAAAATAACTACCCGTTCAAATTGGATATGGGAGTAGTTTCAAGTTCGAGTTTTTAAATTATTTTAAAATAAAAAGCAAAAAAAAAAATTACCAATAAAAAAACGAAAAAAGAGAAGAAAAACTACCCATTCAAATCGGGAAGTAGTTTCAAGTTGGAGTTTTAAAATAATTTTAATTTAAAAAATGAAATTAAATAAATTAATGAATTACTAATTCAAATTGGGGAGTAGTTTCAAATTGAAATTTTAAAATTATTTTAAAATAAAAAAACAAAAAATCTATTTATATATATAATAAAATATAATATAATATATGTATAATATATAATATATAATATAAAATATAAAATAATATATATAGTAGGAGAGGCAAAGAAATGTTATAATAACAAGTGTCATAATTTTATTAACAATATAATTATACTAAATATTGGATATTATAATAAATAAAAATACATAACGGAAAAATTATTTGATGACTATATAAGTCCCTTTAATTTAATGAAGATTTTATTTATTAAAATTTAGACAATATCTATTCAATTTAAATAGAATAGGATAATCAAATAATTGTGATAATTCCAAATGTAACATCGAAAAATTAACAAAGTGACAAATATTTTTTTAATATTGACCGCGCATCGCGCGGGGTATGACTACTAGTAGATATAAGTATCATGGAAGCTCATATGCTAGTGTATACACTATTAAACTAACCCCATTTCCAGCTTCTTGCTCTATAGCACTTTAAATTTGGAAGTTAGGTTTAGTATCTTCCAATAGTTTGGTTAAAGAGCAGTGTAAGGAGAAGTTATCTGTCTCCTTCTATGCCTCTTTCAGGAGGCTGCATCTGGCAATATAACCTAATTTTTTGCTATTAATGTGAACGTTTTGTTCCGGATACTGAAACGAACATGCCATGCCCAAAAACAAAATTTTGTGCTTGGGTTCAAAAGAGGTGTTGTCCATTTTGACTAATTTTGTCAGTGACTCAGGTCATTCGCAGGTGCAATCAACAAATGCAGGTAGTGCTCTGTTCATCTAGTTTCCTCTCCATATACTCTCTAAGGGTTACTTCAGAAAGGAGGGGAGGATAATAATGGGAAGGAAATAGAAGAGGAAGTGAAGGAGATCATTTTTATTTCCTGAGTTTGGTTCAAAGGGACTTGGGGAGGAAGTAAAGTTATATTCTTCCCTCCTTTAGAAGTTAAAAAAGTTACTCGGAAGTAAAACTTGTGTTTTTCCTCCTTATGCTTCTAACTGGTAAAGCAACAATCAAAAAGAAAAGTTCAGAAATTTCATAGATTTTGTCTCTCGTTCCCTTTAATCCAAAGAAAAAAGAGGTTGTCAGAATTAACTTTTAATAGTTAACAGTCGAGGGTTGGCTTGCTGGTACTTCAAGTCGCATGAGTTAAGCTTAAGCATCTGTTGGAAGTTACCTTCATGTTTTTGTAAGTGTAAAGTATGGCAAATTCATACACAGAATGTGTTCTTCGTCCTTTACAGTGTCACAAAGTGGTTAGCGCAAAAAGAATTGTGATTGCTTGAAGTCTCAACCATCCTTTACTGTTGAGCTAATTATCACACGTCATTGGTTCAATTGATAGTCTGCAGCTCTAAAGGAAGCCATAGATGACCTTGAGTGGCCAGGATCAAGTATTCATCTAATCCTACAGCCTACACCACCATCAGTTACCTTTAGAGGTGAAGGTCATGGTGACTTACAGGTAGGGCTTAACTTGATGTTTTAGTACCATTCTCTTCTCATATTCTCTGCCCTCTTATGTTTTTAGGTTCATCTGTTTTGCAGATAGACTTTATGTATTGTGCCAACACTGATCTTCTGGTTGCATTTCATTGTGATCGTCAAGTCTCTCACAGGTTCTTCTCCTTACAGAATTAAATGATAAGCCAAATGCTTTACATTTGCGCTAGACTGTATGATCTGATCCAGTTCCTGACATGGACAGGTATAAATACAAATTTCTCCGTGCTACAACCTCAAACATACCCAGCAGTGTCATCCGGGATAATCGAGGAAGTAAGCTGACCATTGGGAGAGGGGGAATGCTCAAAGTTCAGCATCTGGTCTCAGTTGCAAAACCAGCAATGCCTCACCCGCATATTGATTCTGCTGGCTATCAGCAACCCAGCCGTATTGCATATATTGAATTCTTTGTCAAGCCAGAGGTTGATGATGACGGTGCGAATGATACATAGCTAGTTCTTGCTTAACAAAATTAGTTGCTCAGTGTTCTTATTAAAGGGGATATTGGCAGCTTGATTTAAAAACTTCCTCACATGTGGAGTTACTATCCTAATTCCTCTCACAGCTTAATTAGTCAGTGTTAGGATATGCATTGGAGTTGTGTGCTCTTAAAACTAGTGTTTAGGGGATTTGTTTTGCGGATCGTGATATATTCAACTTGTGATGGGTAGACGCAAGACATTAGCTTCATGATATTAAGGTTCTTTGCTCACATAAAAAGGTCCAAATTAGCTCTTCCATGTGAAACAGTACATTAACAAGTGTGCTAGACTTTTCCGGGTTTGTCAAAAAAGAAACATCCATGGAGATAGAATTCTGGCAATGGAAAATCAATCCTGGCAGGAAATCTATATATACCAATATCAATAACAATATATATATATTAAAGGAATAAAGTTTGAATTGTGATTAAGCCAAGTGGCTAGCTATAAGCCACTTGGCAAACTTAGAACAAAGAAATGATTAATCAATGTTGCTCCCAAATGCACACACAAGTATAGGTGGTCGTACAAGTAATAAAATGATAAATCGAGTGTCAAACCCACAGAGACTTATATCAACTACTCACTAACTCACCAATATTGTTATTCAGTCAAGCTAAGTTCGAGTTCAAGAGTTTAATTATACTAAACTACAATTCTAAGTAATAACTAAATTATCAAGCAGACAAATATTCCAGGGTTGTGATCGATTCACCAATCCTATTGTGTTCTATTTAACTCTCCCTCTCATACAATTCACTCATGGTTGCTAATTATTCGATAATTGCTCTCATAGTCTTCTCCCGAAGTACTACTCGCATATTCAAAATAGATTAACGCTTATATTCCTATGAAATCAATTTATTAAAAACGCATTAAGATTACGATATCTATTTAAGAACGGTGACTAGGTATATTCCTATCCTAATTAGGGGCGGCAAAATGGTTCAAAGAAAACAGTTAACCACCCATATGATCCACTAAAAAATGGGTTAGATAATGAACTTTTTAAAAACGGGTCAAATATGGATAAGAACCATATTATCCATTTAGAAAATGGATAACCAATGGGTCTAACTTTTACATTCGTAAAGCCTCAAATTGGGGGTTCCTCAAGTTAGGGAGACTAAGAATTCTCCCAAAAGTGATCATATACAAGAAGTCATGGATAATATGGGTAATCCATATTATCCGCCGGTTAATTAATTTTTTATCCGTATTAAATACGGGTCGGGTCGGATAATTGATCCGTTTTTCTATTACCCATTTTCGACCCGAACCATATCCGACCCGACCCGCCCGTTTGCC
>MU680922.1:85254-95497 GCA_026770625.1 Nicotiana glauca | reverse complement strand
GTATTTCTACATCAAACTCTTGCAGCAACAAAACCCAACGCCACATAACAGCTAACAACTCCTTCTCAGTGGTGGTATAATTTAGTTGTGCATCATCAAGAGTCTTACTCGCATAGTAGATGGAATAAAATACCTTGTCCTTCCTCTGGCCTAGCACTGCCCCAATAGCGTGGTCACTTGCATCACACATAAGTTCAAATGGTAAGGACCAATCGGGTGCGACAATAATGGGAGCATGCACCAACTTTGTTTTGAGTTCTTCAAATGCAGTGAGGCAGGCATCATCAAAGTTGAAAGTTACATCTTTTTCAATCAACATGCACAAAGGAGTAGCAATTTTAGAAAAATATTTAATAAAGCGCCGATAGAAACCCGCGTGTCCCAAGAAACTCCAGACACCCTTCACTGAAATAGGTGGAGGTAATTTTTCAACCGCCTCCACCTTCGCCTTATCAACTTCAATGTCGCTCCTTGATACTTTGTGACCCAACACGATGCCTTCTTGTACTATAAAATGGCACTTTTTCCAACTCAGTACTAGATTTGTTTCTTCACAATGGGCCAGCACCTTGCTTAAATTCCTCAAGCAATCATCATAACAAGACCCAAAAACTGAAAAATCATCCATAAACACTTTCACAAAATTTTTCACCATGTCGGTAAAAATAGCCATCATGCATCTCTGTAATGTGGCTGGTGCATTATAAAGATCAAATAACATTTGCTTGAAGGCAAAATTACTGTAATGACAAGTAAAAGTGGTCTTCTCCTAATCCTCTGGGCACATGACAATTTGATTGTATCCCGAATAACCATCAAGGAGACAATAATATTCATGCCCGACTAATCTGTCTAGCATTTGATCAATGAATGGAAGTGGGAAATGGTCAATGCCTGGCTACTCAGGGTTGCTAATTAATCGATAATTGCTCTCATAGCCTTCTCCCGAAGTACTACTCGCATATTCAAAATAGATTAATGCCTATATTCCTATGAAATCAATCTATTAAGAAAGCATTAAGATTACGATATTTAATTAAGCAAGGTGACTAGGTATATTCCTATCCTAATCATAAATCCACCCTCCCCTAAGGGTTAAGATCATGCTCTCTTAAATCTTCTCTAATCTAAACACGGCTTTCCCAAGCATAGCATAGATAGTAAATAGAACCTAACTGCTGGCCAGACAATTAAACAATTACTCATAAAATTGAAGAAACAACCATATATTAGTGAATTATAATCGAGGTTAAGTCAACGTTAAACAACAATATTCATGGCTAAATCACAACCCAGAACAATGGGTTTTTAGCCACTCATGATACTAACAAACAATTGCATAAGTTTTGAATAATTGAAAATACTAGAAAAGATGAAGAAATCTGAGATGTTCTTGCTCCCGAATGTTTCTCGCGTGTATTTTTCCTCCAAAGTGGCGTCTCTCCCTTAAAAAATAGGCTTAGTCTTTCTTTTATACGTGTTGGGTAGGTCTAGGGCCAAATAAATCGTGTTTCGGGCAAAATAGGACAAAATTACGTCACCAGTATCCTGGGTAGCGCTAGGCGCCCACCAGGGCACTGCCCAAAATTCAGCTACTGTTTCCGGCGCCGCAAGTGGCGCCAGGCGCTGCCTGTGGCACCCAAATGCCCAATTCGTCCGGTTTTGTTTGTTTTAGCTCTAATTTTGCGAGTTTCACCCCCAATTGCTCCTGAATCATTCATACACATAAAAATACTTCAAATTAATATAAATCATCGTATTTAACATCCCAAATTCACGAAACAAAAGTAAAATATGAGGCGATATACATAGAAAGATATATGCTTTAAGCTAAATATCAACACCCACACTTAGGATCTTGCTCGTCCTCGAGCAATGTGACAATCTAATAAACCCCCGACTACGTACAAGTCTCAATTATAGAGGAACACCTTAACTTTTAACCATACACTATACCCTTGACTATGATCAATACCGGTACACTAGCATGAACACATAAAATTTCACATTCTTCCCGTTTAAGCTTGCCCAAGTATAACCCTTCAATTCAATCAATTTCAACAACTTATTTGTCACCACCCAACCTCAAAACCCGACTTGCAACCACTAAGCACCCTCAACTCATGCACTCACCCAACAAGAAAGTTTACACCATTACCAATCATTCATGAGATCATGTGCCATCACCAACAAACAAAAGAGTGAATATAGATAGTTCACACATTCAAATATACTTTTGAATATAGATTAAGGACATCACAAAATTGAACAAAATTCGTTCACTCTCACAAAAAGTTCATGTGCATCCCATGGTCGTATCATAAGCTTGCATGTAGTGTATATCTCTACTAATTTAAGCTAGCCAAATCTAGGATCAATTAGGACTTTAAGGTTGTAATGTAGGCTAGGGGGCGGGTATGATACATTTAGAAATAGTGATTAACCCTCCTAAGCACTTTAATACACTACATTCCCAATTCAAGCACATATTCTTCTCAACCAATTCACTTGCCATATACAACATAACTCTCTTTTCAATTAAGTACTTCTATATTCCCACTAACACAAGTCAATAAGAATTGGAGGTGTGTATATTTTCTTTCTACATACTTTGACTATCATTTTTTTTCTTGCAAATTTTCTTTCTCTCTTTTTTTTTTCTTCGCACACTCCATACATGAAAATTCATCGGCTAGTGACTTTTGATTTCAACTTTAGTGCACCAACGGGTCCTTCCATGGTTCCACTCAAAAACTACTCCTCAATCTCTCACCTCACTTCTTTTAGTGACTAAGTGCCTTAGGAGGTAAAAGGTTCAATCTATATGAAACTAAGAACAAAATAGGGGCATGGCTTGTAATGTGGTTGCCAAAAAAAGGTCTATAGGCTCAAACGGGCTAGTAACGAAAAATTTTATTTTTTTATGTGACAAGAACATCTATGATCAAGCAAGAAAAAGCCTACATCATCTCCTAGATTAGCACAAACTTACAATTTCGCTTCAATTAACACATGGGGCAAGTTCTAGAAATCACAAATCCCCACACACACGTTGCACCATGACTCAATCAAAACGGTTCTGTTCAACTCTCAAGTCAAGTAAGCACACATAATTGAGAAATTTATATGTGGCATACAAGCCAAACAACTGAGAGAGAGCGTCTCAAAATAGGCTATTTACTTTACTTAAGCTTCACAATTCAAACCAAATACACGGAAAGATAGAATGTATGTCATAGGCTAATTTGGCAGCACCAACCATGTCAATAAGTATCTTAAAGCGACTCAGTTTCTTCCTAAACTACTCCTAAAAAAATAAAGTACCCGGTTCGAGCTACATCCGTGGAAAAGAATCGATGCCCAAAGAAAAATCAAGGAATACTATCTAGCTACTCTAAAAAAAAATCTTTTTGGTTTTTTTTTGAATCGTACTTTATCCCTCAAGAAAATTTTCCAAAAGATCCATCGTCGGGAAAAGTCTGAGCTTTTTCTAATTTTTTTTTCTTTTGTATTTTTATGTTTTTTCTTCTTCTTTTGATTAAAGCAACTAAACTACACTAGACTAGCTACACTAGAACTACTAAAAGAAATAAATTAAAACAAGTTGGTACAAGATATACAGCTACAGCACAAGGAGTATTCCTCCCACCCCACACTTAAACTATGCATACCCTCGATGCAAGTAAAAATGAAAAACAGAGTAGAGTGAAGATAAAAACTCCATGTCAGTCGGAGTCCACCTCCGCAGCATGCCCTCCAGCAACAGTTTTGGGCTTATCATCATCCGGACCTAGAGGAAACAAAGCCATGTGCCCCGTAGAAACTATTCCCATACTCATCTCAGTGTCTAAGCCCTTGACACGGGGCTGCCAGGTGCATTCCCCTACATCTCCTTGGACGTGTTGGACAAGTTATTACGTAAATGCATACGCTCCTCGTCTGAAATACCTACCCTGCTCATGAGTAAGTTCAACGAGTTATAAAGGTACCTATTGAAGTTCTCGTCTCGTTCAATCCGTGCTACGGGAGTGAGTTTTGATGACGTCTCCAATAGAGATGTGATATCCATAAGCCCGGGCGGAGCCTCCACTACCTCATCATATCCGGGGTACTTCGTCACTCCTCGAAATAGCATATGAGTGAGCAAATTGTCGAAGAAGAACCGCCCAATCTGTCACCCAAATATCGTACGACCATCTCACTGAGCATAATCGCAGGCACATTAATGGGTCTGCCAGTCATCAAGAAAAAGATAACACACACTCTAGCTCGAGTGTATTCGCTGCTGTGCTCCGCCAGCATGAGTCTCGCTTGCACAAAATTTTGCCACACCTTGGCAGCTTTGTTGAAGTCGGAGTGAACCACAGAAAGGTGAATGTTGCCTTGCTTCCTTATCCACTTAGCGTTGGAATCCACGCCACAAAGAGTGTGACGCATCAACTCATATTTCGGGCTTCTGATAAATTGTTGGATCTCCCCGGGTTAGCATTCTCAACCCCCAAATAGTCACATAAAGACTCTCTATCCATCGGATCCTTCCCCCTTACACGTAAAGTGTCCAATCCAGCATCCCAGTTAGCATAAAGCTCTCGAACCATGCTCAAGTTTGCATGCCCCGAGCATTCCAAGAACTTGTGCATATTTAGAGCTTGTAGCCTGCCAAGTACCTCTGGGAAGTTTCTTTCTAAGGCCATGGTATTAATCCTCATCTCAAAAATATATCGTCCAGATGGCACGAAGTCCCTGTGCCATGCAATAGCTGCTGCATCGACCAAATCCAAACGAGGCCTCAGCCTTAATGGCGCTTGCTGAGATCCCTCAGCAACCTGTTTTCCTTTGGTCTGCTGTGAAGAGCTTTCTCCTTGCTTGTGCTTTTTGGGTGCAGGAGAAGTGGTAGAGGACTTGCTAATGCCTTTGTCTTTGCTAGAACCATCACGAGCCATAATATCCTGGAGAGTGTAGAACGAGGGCAAGAGAAAAACTTGGAGAAACTTTGGTGAGAAAGAGGAGATAAATTGGGCAGAAGCAGTGGAGTTGTTGTGCGCGTTCCCCTTTTTTTTGTTTTGTTTTGTTTTGTGTTTGGGTGGGTTTGGGTTATGGTGAAGTTGGGTTGGGAATGGATATGGGTATTAGGATGGAGTATAATATTAGTGTAAATAGGTATTTGGGTTGAGTTAAATGGGTATGGATTAGAAAATAAAAAAACCAAAAAATAAAAAAATGACTTACCTGGATCACCTCCTATCCCGGCGCCTCGCACCTTGCCTGGCGCTGGGGTTTTTGAGGATTCTGTTTCCAGCGCCCCAGGCAGCGCTGGGCGCTGTTTTTGCAAATTTTTTTTAACTCCCTATACCCCGAGCCTTTATATACCCAATTTACATGTCCTACACCATTTTACTTATCATTTCTACTCCTACAAAGAAAATACAAATTAAGAAGTTAAACTAGAAAAACAATAGAAATTGGGTTGCCTCCCAACAAACGCCCGATTTAACGTTGCGACACGACGCAAAGTATCGCTTACTCATCAGTGAGTATAACCTTGGTCTTCTCACGATTAATTACTCCTCCCCAATAGTGCTTGACTCTATGTCTGTTCACCAAAAATTTCCTTTCAACATTTAAAGCTCACAACTCAATTTCACCACAAGGAGTGACTCTGACCACCTCCAATGGGCCTGACCATCTCGATTTTAGCTTTGCAAGAAACAACCTTAGCCCCAAATTGAATAATAATACCTGTTGGCCTGGCTCGAAGTGATGCGACTTGATATGCTTGTCATGCCATCTTTTTGTCTTTTCTTTATAAAGCTTAGCATTTTCATAAGAGTGTAGCTTGAACTCATCTAACTCATTCAACTGCAAAAGTCTTTTCTCGCTCGCGGCTTCAGGGTTCATGTTCAGCTTCTTAACAGCCTAGTATGCCTTGTGTTCCAGTTCAACGGGCAAGTGACATGCCTTCCCATAAACAAGCTTGTAAGGGGATGCCCCAATTGGCATTTTATATGCAGTTCTATACACCCATAAGGCACCATCCAACTTTGCAGCCCAATCCTTCCTATTCACACTCACCATCTTCTCTAATATTTACTTTATTTCTCTATTTGACTTTTCAACTTACCCACTTGTTTGGGGATGATATGTTATAGCAACTCTGTGGCGAACTCCATATTTAGCTAGCAGGTTATTCAATAACTGATTGAAAAAATGAGTCCCCTCATCACTAATTAAGGCACGTGGAGTCCCAAATCTCGAAAATATATTCTTTTTCACAAAACCAACTACCACCATGGCATCATTTATTGGCAAAGCATTTGCCTCCACCCATTTTGACATGTAGTCAACTACAAGCAAAATGTATTTGTTTCCTCTGGACTGTAGAAATGATCCCATAAAATCTATCCCCCACACATCAAAAAGCTCAACTTCTAGGATGTTATTCAAAGGCATCTCATGCCTTCTTGTGGTTGTTCCTATTCTCTGACATTGGTCACACTTCTTAACGAATGCGTGGGCATCCTTGAATAATGTTGGCTAAAAGAGACCAGATTGTAGTACCTTTGCAACTGTTCTATCTCCTCCATTATGGCCTCATAAAGTGATGCGTGACAATCATACAACACTAATTCCACCTCCTTTTCTGGAATGCATCTCCTCATCAACTGATCAGCATATTGCTTGTACAAATATGGCTCATCCTAGTAGTAGAAGTTCACATCATGTAGAAACCTCTTTCTAGCTTCAGATTAGATTTCAGGAGGAAGTACCCCACTCACAAGATAATTCACATAGTCTGCGTACCATGGGGGAGGGTCTTGGGTTATAGCAAAAAGTTGCTCATCAGGAAATACTTCTTTAATTTGGCCACCCTCCTCTACATGATCGTGATTTTCTAGCCTTGATAGATGGTCAGCTACTTGGTTCTCTGTCTCCCTTTGATCTCGTATTTCTACATCAAACTCTTGCAGCAACAAAACCCAACGCCACATAACAGCTAACAACTCCTTCTCAGTGGTGGTATAATTTAGTTGTGCATCATCAAGAGTCTTACTCGCATAGTAGATGGAATAAAATACCTTGTCCTTCCTCTGGCCTAGCACTGCCCCAATAGCGTGGTCACTTGCATCACACATAAGTTCAAATGGTAAGGACCAATCGGGTGCGACAATAATGGGAGCATGCACCAACTTTGTTTTGAGTTCTTCAAATGCAGTGAGGCAGGCATCATCAAAGTTGAAAGTTACATCTTTTTCAATCAACATGCACAAAGGAGTAGCAATTTTAGAAAAATATTTAATAAAGCGCCGATAGAAACCCGCGTGTCCCAAGAAACTCCAGACACCCTTCACTGAAATAGGTGGAGGTAATTTTTCAACCGCCTCCACCTTCGCCTTATCAACTTCAATGTCGCTCCTTGATACTTTGTGACCCAACACGATGCCTTCTTGTACTATAAAATGGCACTTTTTCCAACTCAGTACTAGATTTGTTTCTTCACAATGGGCCAGCACCTTGCTTAAATTCCTCAAGCAATCATCATAACAAGACCCAAAAACTGAAAAATCATCCATAAACACTTTCACAAAATTTTTCACCATGTCGGTAAAAATAGCCATCATGCATCTCTGTAATGTGGCTGGTGCATTATAAAGATCAAATAACATTTGCTTGAAGGCAAAATTACTGTAATGACAAGTAAAAGTGGTCTTCTCCTAATCCTCTGGGCACATGACAATTTGATTGTATCCCGAATAACCATCAAGGAGACAATAATATTCATGCCCGACTAATCTGTCTAGCATTTGATCAATGAATGGAAGTGGGAAATGGTCAATGCCTGGCTACTCAGGGTTGCTAATTAATCGATAATTGCTCTCATAGCCTTCTCCCGAAGTACTACTCGCATATTCAAAATAGATTAATGCCTATATTCCTATGAAATCAATCTATTAAGAAAGCATTAAGATTACGATATTTAATTAAGCAAGGTGACTAGGTATATTCCTATCCTAATCATAAATCCACCCTCCCCTAAGGGTTAAGATCATGCTCTCTTAAATCTTCTCTAATCTAAACACGGCTTTCCCAAGCATGACATAGATAGTAAATAGAACCTAACTGATGGCCAGACAATTAAGCAATTAATCACAAAATTGAAGAAATAATCATATATTAGTAAATTATAATCGAGGTTAAGTCAATTTTAAACAACAATATTCATGGCTAAATCACAACCCCAGAATAGTGGACTTTTAGCCACTAATGATACTAGCAAACAATTGCATAAGTTTTGAATAATTGAAAATACTAGAAAAGATGAAGAAATCTGAGATATTCTTGCTCCGAGATGTTTCTCGTGTGTATTTTTCCTCCAAAGTGGCGTCTCTCCCCTCAAAAATAGGCTTAGTCTTTCTTTTATACGTGTTAGGTAGGTCTAGGGGCAAATAAACCGTGTCCCGGATAAAATAGGACAAAATCACGTCACCGACACCCTGGGTAGCGCCAGGCGCCCACCAGGGTGCTGCCCAAAATTCAGCTACTATTTTCAGCGCCACAGGTGGCGCCAGGCGCTGCCTGTGGCGCCCAAATGCCCAATTCGTCTGCTTTTGTTCGTTTTGGCTCTAATTTTGCGCGTTTCGCCCCGAATTGCTCCCGAATCATTCCTATACATAAAAATACTTCAAATTAATATAAATCATCGCATTTAACATCCCAAATTCACGAAACAAAAGTAAAATATGAGGCGATATATATAGAAATATATATGCTTTAAGCTAAACATCAATTAATGAAAGCAAAATGAAAATAAATTAACTCAAAATTTGATTTACATCCTCATACATACCTTTCTAAATATATTTTGAAAGCTTTCCAAAAATATGGATTTCTATTTAATTGTTTTTCTCTGTCTACATGATAAGTTTTAGTTTATTTCAAAATTTTATATTTTTTGAAATATTACGCTAAGAAATTAAATGACAATGAAAATATTACTACAAAATTTAAATGTAATGTGTAAGAAAATATTTTTCTATGATTAATATCTAAATTGAGTGTAGCTAGTTTAAGTTTGTAAGCATAACATAATTTTTTGAAAAATGCGGTTCAATTTAGAAAATAGAAATATAAGAATTATTTGAATTTGAGATGAGTTTGTTTTTGAAAATATGATAAGAAAAATCATATATATATATATATATATATATATATATATATATATATATATATATATATATATATATATATCGAAATATTTTTAGTTTTTATCTATATTATATTAGAATGAGTTTTGTAGAAATAGATATTCAATTCAAACAAGCTAAGAAAACGCCACGTGACAATGCAATAATATTAGGTATTGGATAATATATAATAAAAAATAAATAGAAAAAATAAAAAATTCAAAATTTTATCATAGAGAAAATGGTAAAACTTATTTAAATTTGAGATGAGAAAGCTTTGCTTATATTATGATAAGAAAGGTCATAATTTACTCCCCCGTATGAAAGACATCTCTAACCTAGCCTCTGAATTCCTCTTTTTCAACGCCCCTGGCATAACAGCAGTGGATAAACACAGCATCAATATAAAATGGTATCCCCCACAACACGATTGGTACAAACTAAACACAGATGGAGCTTTTAAACAAGAAGGCAATAAATCTGGTATTGGGGGAGTGTTCCGTAACAATAAAAGAAGATGGATATTAGGTTATCAAAAAATGGACAAGGCTATATCACCTCTGCATGCAGAACTTCAAACAATCCATGAAGGCATGAAAATTGCAACCCACTGCAACCTATTTCCACTAGAAATTGAAACAGACTCCACTGATGCTATCCATGCACTAAATAATAATCATTTTGTTATGACTAATATTATTCATGCATGCAGGTTATTGATGCTCCAGCGGAAGGACTTGTCCCTATGGCATAACTTCCGGGAAGGGAACCAAGTAGCTCATCTTTTAGCAACAGATGCAAGCAAAGAGACCTTTTGGCAACCATGCAAGAAGTCAGCAAAACTACATCCAACACCACCTCATTTTGTTAACTCTCAACTTGCTAAAGATCTAGATGTTGTTTACTTTTTCAAGAAGTCACTAGACATTACGGCTTGTAATAGACTAATACTCCTAGGCAACTAAAATGTCACAAACATTGGGCTACCAAGTCGTGACAAGTTGCATTCACAGATCTTATATACTAACAACAATCTTTAATGCTTTTATAATATAAATATC